>CAOJBJ011073090.1:0-13897 GCA_948291685.1 Euphorbia celastroides | reverse complement strand
GATATTGAACAAAGTTTGCCCGGGGTGTAAATCCATCAGGAAAGACTCAAAGGTTAGAAACCATGCGTTCTTTGTGAATCTTTCTCTCTTCGATATTCTCTTTTTTTTTTCATTACTTTTATTCCATCTCTATCTTACTGCAATATAATCCATTTATTTGTTATAGTTTTTCTATCTAGATTTTTTGAGATATAGTCATTACTCGAAATGAAAGCCATAAATGTTCATATGAAGATTATACCTCTCTCTAGAATGAAGGTCATATTTGTGATTTGTGATTTCCTATATTGTAATATCAATGTAGCATGATTGCTAATATTAAATTCCTTTTTCCAGCTTACTTGCGTTAAATCTGGGTTTGAATATTTATGAACTTCATAATGAGTTGGTTATAGTTCGACCTTCTAATTTTCTTTTCAACTGTGATAGTATGCTCTGAGTTTATCCATATCATCTCAAACTAAAGACATATATTTTCTTAGTAAATTATATTTTAATTTCAAGAGGTGAACTTACATTTCTATATGGTCTTTTTAAACACATTGAGTATCCGAGGCTTTGGACTTGAGGTTTCATCTGTATTATTTTTATACGTAATTTTATAATATATGCGAATAAAGTACAATAATTTATTGCTGGCTTGTTCTTTACAAAAGGTAACTTTTTTTTGTATAATGATAGTAGCTTGTTAATGAAGTCTCACATATTTAATTGTTATAATTTTTATTCAGCAGCTGTTTTGTGTCAACCGAACACTTAAGAGAATCAGACTCTTCTAACTCAATCACCCACCTTTGGTCCTACATCCAGATATCATTTTATTTATAAATTGAACTTGCTAGTAGGTTCCTATATTCACAACTTAATAGAATCTTCCTCTTTGCATTGCTTAATAAATTACTTTTAGTAGAGAACAAGCATTTTCATTATTTATTGTTTGAAGACATACGTAAAATAATTTTTAGTTATATGTATCTGGAGTGTTTCTGATGATATTTCTTGTTATGACGAGGAACCTCTATCCAAGGTCAATTTTTGTCATTTTTTCTGACATTTGTTCTGCCCTATCCTGTGCATGTATCAGAAATCTGGTCTTAAATATGGAGGCATTCCACCTAACAATTGCAAGTATTGCGTAAGTTTTCTTAGGCCTTTGACTGGTCTTATTATTCTCTTATATGTACTCGCATAATAATAATATTTGGATTCGCAATTAATAGGGAAAGTCAACAGATTGGTATCCTCCGATGAAATTTTCTGTTTCTTCTGAAGAAATTTTCAGAAGAACTGCCATTATAGCAAAAATTACTGATAGACCATCCACAACGTCACAAAATAGAAGTGCGAAGAAAATGTTTGCAGCTGACTATTGGGATATTATTCCAAAAGACAAAGAAGATGAACAAGAGGAGGAAAATGCTACTGCTACAAAACGGAACCTTAGAGTTCTTTCACATGTTCAGGTAAGATAAATTTCTTTGTCATGTTATATTCTTACAAGTTTCTGAATGTCCAGAGTGGAGTACTCGTTTGTACTAGGAATGGATGAAAAACGTTACTGTAGGAAGCATGATTTACTTCAGTTATTTTTGAAATTTTCTATTGAATGTTTGGAGCTTTACATTCAGGATCTACTGGTCTAGAATTTTTTGAAAGTGATGGGTCATATTCACGGTAACTATGCATATTGTCAGCCTTTAAAGTCTATACATGGAATCTTCTTCTATGCTTATATGTTGGCTTCATTATTTGTAAAATCTTGCACCTTATATGTATCATTTCTAGCAGATTTGAAATTTCTCTATTTACTATAAGGGATAAATTTGGCAAATCACCTCTGGGTGTGTATATTAGGTAAGAAGTACGTATATATGGGACCTTCGCTTGGGTTCTATAGCTTTCTGTAGTTTCAGAATGTCAACCTGATACCTAAAATGCAAATTCTTAAAGCCTTAGTTTGTCATGATGTACGAGTTAAAGTTATTTCCTTCATTTGATGTAAAATTTGATGATTTTAAGTTATGTATTTTTAGGAAATTCGATTCTTTCTTCATAAGCCAAAGACTAACTTGAGTTTGCCCCTGTTCTAAGCCTAATTATGGGTCATTGGAATCTAAGGGCACAGAGGATGCCACAAGTTAATCTGGTATTTTATGTTTTTCCTCCTATTTTGATTGATAAGAGTAGAGAAATTTAGAGATTCCTTAGAGAGAAACCTTCAGATCCTTCTGTAGATAACTAGTGATGACATTTCAAATCGAATTTTTTGTTTCAACCAGTATTATCTGATTGGGAAGCTAATATTGTATTTAAGAAATACCTTCAATCAGTTTATTATCAAAGAAGGCTAACAAGGATTTCAATTCGCATTAGACATTCCAATGAAAAAGCTAAGAGTTAGGGCAAAAAATTCTAACCAACAATAGGTCTTGAACTAAATTCTAAAGACAAACATTCAGCTTCTCCTGTCATGTGCATACCACCTTGCTTAACCAAGCTTGGTTAAGAAGCCGCTCTTAATTCCTTTTGTTGTCTCTCTCTCTTTCTTTCTCTCGGGATCAACTTACATTTGGCAACACCATTTAAAGTTTATCCACTGTATGGGGATTGCGTATTATTTTACCAGGCTTGAAAACTTTTGAAGTTCTATCTGATTATGCTAAAAAATATGCTGTTATTTTTCTCCCCTAAACTCTGCTGCTAGTATTGTACTCAGTTCTCATGCTAATTAATTTCGTAATCTTTTCTGTAACTGATGGTCACTATTTCAATTTCAGGTTCATCATTTGCTTAAAGATGTTGATCCAAACATAATTAACAAGTTTGTGTTGAAGTCAGATTCAATTTTTCTCAGCAGCTTTCCTGTAACACCTAATAGCCACCGTGTCACAGAAATATCATATGGATTTTCGAATGGCCAGCGGTTGATATTTGTGAGTGTTTTTAATTTTTTATCCTTGAGTTTAATTAGATGGTTTATAGAGATAATTAATTTGTAAATTGAACATTTTTGTTTGTTCCTTGGATACGCCTGATGATTATAGGATGAACGAACTAGATTTTACAAAAAGCTCGTTGACTTCAGAGGGACTGCTAAAGAACTAAGTGTTCGTGTTTTGGACTTTCTGAAAACTTCCAAGGAAAGATGTTACTTTATCCTCATATTCAAGTAGGAGGGATGATTATAACTATTTTAATCTAAATTGTAAATCTTGTTTTTCTAACTTGCAGCTGAATCCAGACACTTCAGTAGACAATGATGATCTCATTGCCCTGCAGAGAAAGATGAACAGTTCTGGCTCCACTTTATCTGGTTTGAGATGGGTCAAAGATGTTGTACTTGGTAAGCGGAATGATAATTCATTCCGCATGGTGGTTGTTGGTGATCCAAACATTAAGCTTAGTGAAATTGGCATTCCTTGTCAGATAGCTGAAAAGCTTCTAATTTCAGAGCACTTGACAGAGTGGAATCGGGAAAAGATGATCACTTGTTGTGAAGTACGCCTTCTTGAGAAGGGTGAGATGCATGTCCGCAGAGAAGGTAGCCTGGTCAAAATTCATCGTGTAAAGCAACTGCGTAAGGGGGATCTCATTTACAGGCCGTTAAATGATGGAGATGTTCTCTTAATCAATAGGCCACCATCCATACATCAGCACTCTCTCATTGCTCTGTCCGTTAAGGTTCTCCCTGTGGCGTCATCTCTTGCTATCAATCCACTGTGTTGTTCTCCATTTCGGGGAGATTTCGATGGTGACTGCTTACATGGCTACGTTCCTCAATCAGTCGATGCTAGAGTTGAGCTTTGTGAGCTTATTGCTTTAGATAAACAGTTAACTAATGCACAGAGTAGCAGGAATCTCCTTTCTCTTAGTCAAGATAGTTTAACTTCTGCACACTTGGTCCTGGAGGATGGAGTTCGCATCAACCAATTCGAAATGCAGCAACTACAGATGTTTGTTCCTTATCATGTTTTGTCACCAGCCATTGTGAAAGCTCCATCACTTAGTGGTTGTGCTTGGACAGGAAAGCAGTTGATCAGTATGCTTCTACCTGAAGGTTTTAACCATGGTTGTCCCCAAGATGGTGTTTATATAAGTGATGGTGAGCTCATTTCTTCTGGAGGTTCATTTTGGCTTCGTGATAATGATGGTAACCTATTTGAAAGTCTAATTAAACATGATCAGAGTCAATTCCTTGATTTTTTATATATTGCCCAGGAAGTGTTCTGTGAGTGGCTCTCAATGAAGGGCTTAAGTGTCTCTCTCTCTGATTTATATCTGTGTTCTGATTCAAACTCATATGGAAACATGCTGGAAGATGTTTCTTGCGGACTGCAGGAGGCAAGAGATACAATCAACATGAAACAGTTCATGTTGGATTCTTTTCGGGATTTTCTTGCGGGAAATGATGATGATGATGATAAGTTTGCCACATCTTTTGATGTAGAACAGTTGTGTTACGAGAGGCAGAAATCTGCTGCTCTTAGCCAAGCCTCTGTTGATGCTTTCAAGCATGTTTTTCGTGATATTCAGAGTTTAGTTTATAAATATGCATGCAAGGATAATTCATTGATGGCCATGTTTAAGTCAGGAAGCAAGGGTAATCTATTAAAACTTGTCCAGCACAGCATGTGTCTGGGTTTGCAACATTCACTTGTTCCATTATCTTTTAGAATGCCTCATGAACTCTCGTGTGCTGGTTGGAATAAGCAAAAGGATGATGATGCTACCGAGTGTGCCAGGTCGTTTGTCCCATCTGCTCTGGTAGAAGGTTCTTTTCTAACAGGCCTGAATCCCCTGGAGTGTTTTATTCATTCTGTAACAAGTAGAGATAGTTCTTTTAGTGACAATGCTGATCTGCCAGGAACATTAACTCGAAGATTAATGTTCTTCATGTGTGATATACATAATGCATATGATGGAACTGTTAGAAATGCTTATGGAAATCAGCTTATTCAGTTTTCTTACAATATTAACGATGACTTGTCTGCTGCAAAAAGTAGACATAATGGGGATTGGTGGGCAACCTGTTGGTTCATTAGCTGCTGCTGCTATCTCTGAAGCTGCATATAGTGCATTGGACCAACCAATCAGTCTACTTGAAAAATCACCTCTCCTAAATCTCAAGGTGCTCTCTCTCACTCAGTGTGGTGTATGTGAGTCTGTGCTTATATTTTTGCATACAAGTGTCTTATAGTTTTTTGAACTTTTAGTATGTCTTAGGTAACCTTATTTTTGAAGAAAAGTTTACAAATCATCTGTGATTTAAATTGAATTCCTACAAAAAATTTTGATTTCAAGCACACCCTTTCTTTTGTCTAATTTACTTACAAAATTAATTGTTAATTGCTGAAATGTACAGAATGTACTGGAGTGTGGTTCAAAAAAGAGTAATGCACACAAATCAATGTCCTTATTTTTATCCGAGAAGCTTGGAAGGCTAAGGCATGGTTTGGAATATGGAGCATTGGAAGTTCAGGACCATTTGGAGAGAGTGCTGTTTTCTGATATCGTCGCCTTTTCAAAAATAATGTCAGACTCTTGTATTCTTTTTTTCCCTATCCTATTCTGTTATTTATCTTTTTCATCCTATTAATGTTTGGGGTGGTGTAAGATCAATTAGTTAAAATAGTCAATAATCAATGTGTTTGTTGCATTAGCTACTCCCCACAAACTGAGAGGAAGACATATTCAAGTCCTTGGGTTTGCTATTTTCATGTATACATGGTAATAGAATCTGATCATTTAGTGTTGCATGCAAAGTTCATGTGACTTCTTCTTCTGTAAGAAACTTGTGTATGTGTTATTTCAGGGAATCATGAAGAAGAGAAGTCTCAGTTTGCATTCAGTAATTGATATCCTTTACAAAAGATGCAAGTCTAATAAAAATCTGTGCAATGTGAGAATAGCAAGCAAGTTTTTCTTCTCTTGCTTCACCAAAATCCTATGCATGCATAATATCTGCTCCTGTAGCTTAGGTGTATAATTTTATGGACTCTGTAATGTTGTAATTTTCGAATATAGACTTACTTTGTTTTTGAAAGTTTCACGTTGCATGTTTCAATATGAAAAACTCATTTGAAATTGAGAATTGTAGCAGATTTTTTTCTGTGATTTCATCCATGGAAATTTTGACTGTCAACAATTAATGGAATATATCCTTAATCTTTTGCTAAATGTGCAATATTTCATTCAGTTAACTACCTTTTGTGGTCCATTTTGTGCAAAAACTGACAAAAAAAAATTTCTTGTGGTTACTGCTTCATCTTAATTCTTAATCCTTTTTATGCTTCAATGAGCCACTAATTAAAATCATCTTTCAGTTCAGTAATTTGGTTACTGACTTTATCAGTCTGCCAGTGTTTAACTTGACAATTTTGTCAGTATGGCATCACAAACACAATCTTGTTTTTATAGATATGGAGAAAAGGTTCCTATAAAGTCCAATATATAGCTTTCCTGACAGTTACCTTCAAAATAAAATATACTTGGTCGAAGGTTTTGTAGATATATCCTTCATTAGCAATTATCTGAAGTTAGTTTATATTATAATTAATCATACACGAGTTTCCAATCTTTTTATTGATGTTTTATAGTCCTTGTTTTACTTTGGTTGTTCAGGGATTGTGCTATACATGATAATGAGAGGCAAAGAGAAGACTTGTTATGTATATCCGTCACTGTAGTTCAAAGGTCCAAGAATTCACCCATTAAATTGCACACTATTCAAAACCTTATGATTCCCTTCCTTCATGAAACTGTTGTAAAAGGTTAGCAGCTCATCAAGTATTTTGTTATAGTACCAGCAATTACTTTTTCAATAGTATTTCGTTACAGTGTTCGTTTTCTTAATACGATACAACACTAAGTTTGTCCTGTTCTCTCAAACTCATTTAATTCAGCTTTATTAGATCTTTTTCCATCCCCACAAATAGATATTCTGTTAACTTTGACAGATAAATTATTTGCTAATTTATGATCCGCATATTTAATTTGACTGGTAGGATTGAAGGAGATAAAGAAGGTGGATATTTTGTGGAATGACAAGCCAAAAGTTCACAAATCGAAAGAATGTTCTGAAGGGGAGCTCTACTTGAGACAAGACTCTGGAACTTGCTTGTAGATCACTGTCTCCCAATAATGGATATGATTGACTGGACTCGTAGTCATCCAGATAACATTCGTGATGTCTGTTCCTCTTATGGCATAGATTCTGGACGAAAATTCTTTTTAAAGGTATTTTCTTTAATTATGGCCGATAATATTGTTAGTTGCAAATTAGAGTCAGTTGTTCCATAAATACTATAATAACATAACTTTTATCCCAGAATTTGGAATCTGCAATATGTGATGTTGGGAAAAGCGTGCTTCCGGAACATTTGGTTCTTGCAGCAAACTGTTTATCAGTTACAGGAGAGTTTGTCAGCCTAAATGCAAGAGGCTGGAAAAAGCAACGAGAAGATGCTTCGGTGTTGTCACCATTTGTGCAAGCATGCTTTTCTGTTAGTTCTCATTTCATATTTCATCTTTGTGCTAGCTTACGTTTTCCAGATGTGAAATTTAATTCTTTTTCTTCTTTCCCCAAAATTTGTTTCAGACTCCTGGTAATTGTTTTATCAAAGCTGCTAAAGATGGAGTAAATGACAAACTTCAAGGGAGCTTGGATGCTTTATCTTGGGGAAAAATTCCTTCAGTTGGTACTGGACAGTTCGACATAGTATACTCTCAAAAGGTGAATTAAATTTTTTTTTCCTCATAGAAGGGTCAATAGAAGTCAGTACACAAGATTTCCTTAGAGTCAGTCCTTGGGTACTTTCTTTTTAATAATTTCCTTGGGTACTCTTCTGTAATCGTTTTCGCCTGTTAGGGTACTGAGCTCTCAAGGCCCATTGATGTTTACAACCTTCTGAGCAAGCCAATTAGCACATATCATCGGAATGATGAATTTGAAGTACCTTTCAGGGAGAGCTATAAGAGGGACAAATATGATTTCCATTTTGGGGGCAAGGACGGTGATTACAACCCTAAGCTGCTATTGAAAAGTATTCGAAAATTCTTGACATTCAATGATATCCAAAGACTATCTCAAGCAGCCGGCAAAATCTTGAAAAAGTAAGCTACCTTTATGACGATGTTAAAAATAACAATTGTTTTTGTACATAGAAAAGTAAAATTTGGTCGACTTAAATACAGAAGAAGAAAACACTTGCTAATTTGTCAATTTGTTGATTTGTATTGCTCATAAAAGTTTGGAACTATGATTAGATAAAATGTGGGTGAAGGTACGTGGTAGATCATGAACTGGATGAGACGGACAAGAGTACAGTGATGAGAGCATTATACTTTCATCCAAAAAGGGATGAGAAAATCGGACCTGGAGTCAAGGGTATTAAGGTTTGTAACCGCAAAACAAGCCTTAGTTTTGAATTGCTTTCCATTCTGCTTTCTCCAAAAGCTCCATTTAATATATATTACATAAACTTGAGGCACAAATTCAATTCAGACTTAAATTGATAAGCAATGTATGAAAATGGCGGACAGGTGATAAACCATCCATATCATGAAGGATCGAGGTGCTTTAAAGTAGTGAGAATGGATGGGACAATCGAGGATTTCTCATATCGAAAATGTGTAAGTGGTGCTCTTGAGATAATCGCGCCACACCGAGCAAGAAAAATGGTGCATGACAAATATTGAGAATGATCTGATGATATATTGTAAAGCTGTGTTGTAGACTAGGAGAGCTAGGACTAGAAGAGTTAAAAACATCAACTGGTCATAGTTTTCATTACCTTGTTATATAACAGTTTTGTTTGTGTGAATACGTTGTTCTTGTAGTTTGGTATCTATTTTCCCTTGAATGTATTTAGGGAGTAGCATGTATGGGAAGGGAGTTTTTCGGTAAGGTTAACATCAAGTCCTGCCCTATAAATATTTTTGTTGGATTTGATGTCCCAAACTTTGTCCTCTTATGTGTTCCCCCACTAAGGGCGAGTTTGGCATTGCAGTTAGGACGGTGTTATTAGAATAATTGCTATTAGGAAAAGTGATGTTCCAAAAAGTGCTGTCTGAAAAAGCTGAAAAGTGTTTGGTAATGCTTTTTGTATAAATAGTTTAATTAATAAGCAGTTTATAATCTGTTTGGTAAAAATTTTTATGAAAGTGGTGTTAAATTGTAAAATGACATAAAAGGATATTTACTTAAACAAGAAGATTATGATAACAATTTAGTCTAATGTTCTATTAAGGGCCTAAAGGATATTTAGTTATAATATTAATATAAATCTCTTGGTAACATATATATATTATATAAATAAAATACATTAAATTGACTACAAATATAATAGTTAAGAAATAATTGAAGTATTAGATAAAAAGTAGTCACTTATAAGTGGTTGTCTACTAGTACAATGCAAAATGATAGGATTTCAGTAATATAAAAATATAACTAACTACAAACAAAATAGAGAAAAAAATATAACTAAAAAAGGGTACAAAATTAACAGCATATACATATTTCCTAAACAAAATCATATGGATATATTTGTAATTATATAAAATATTGAATGGTCATTTTGTCATTGCAATCAGCCCCATCTGCTTTCGGTGTTTGGCTTTCCGCTTAATCACCAATTTTGATGCTTTCCCATTTTTGTCTTGACAAAACAAGTTGGATATAAGCAGCTTTCCGTTTAATTACTTTTGGGGTCTTCACCAAACACCAAATCTGCTGCTTTCCGCCCCAAATTAATGGGAAAGTTGCTGAATCGCTGCCTCAAACACAGCCTAAGTGAGGTCAATGTACTCCCATTTTCCTACTTGTCTTTTTCCAAGACATGTTAAAAATTTAATAGGAGGGGACACAAGTTGAGGGATAATAAATCCGTTTTCCGTAGGGTCTAATCTGACAATGGTTACTTTTTTTATGGGGGGGGGTGATGGTGTATTTTAACTTAAAAGTGATAACCAAGGATAATGGGTTTGACTACTCCAAATAGTGTATATACTGTGATTTTGACAGTGGGTAAACGGGTTCTCAACCTTGTGTGTGTCATACTGATCACTAAACCTATCTCCAACCCATATATGTTATTTCTAACATTAAATTCTGTTTTATACTACAATTTACTATATATTGCTATAGTATTTCATTTTTCATTTTATATTAAATTACATTACAATACAAAATTAAAATAAAAAAATCAAAAAGTTATAAATTAAATTAATCAACTTCTTAAAAATATAAATTAGCTCATAAAACAACTATCAACTTTAATGAAACTTAAAAATGAAAAAGAGTTAAAAACTAAAAATTTGGTGTTACTATAATGTTATACCTGCGGTTATATTACAACACAAAAAAATGATGTTAAAATTTATTATTGGATTGGTTTATTTTTCCAACACAATACCTGAATTTGGTGTTCAATTGGAGATGGTTATCCATTTAGTTCATATAAATTAAGTAACTTGTTTATACATTTAGTTCATTTTTTATACAATTTACTCATTCAGTTGGTCCATGTACTTTGTTATCTTATCTGTCCTCATTATTTCTCATTTATTTATCTTATATACATATCATTTATTAAATTATTTACTACCTTTTTGGGTTCTCTGTCGTAGAAACTTGAGTAACATTGTTGTGCATAATTATAGATAAGGAGACTAAAAAGAAGAATAATAAATTGTTTGCCTAAAATAGGAATAAGAGATGAGTAGTGGTTCATTTATTGAAAGCATTATAAACTGAAAAGAAAGAAAAACTGATAGAAGCTATTAATTGGAGCTTCTCGAAAACAGAAAAGCATACATAATTATGAAAATAAGCACAGACAAATTCATGGAAATAATTAGACCATCTCTTCTTCCCATTCACCCGTTTATTCCTCCAACAAAATCTCACTTTTTCACTAAACATGTACCCAAAACACATTTCCAACCCCTCAAACTTAGTTTAATAGCTGATTTGATGCTTTTCAGACTTTGTATTTGTTAAATGCAATTGTTGGATCATAATGGTCCCCGTGCCCTTTCATTTCATTAACAAAACTCCACGTAAATATAATCCAAACCTAGTTATCCTCTCGTACATATTCTAATGCATCACTCATTGAGTTGCATATCTTAAGTAATTTCTTTTTATCTAAGTTGAAAGTCAGGGCCGTTCCAAGAAATTATGGGATCCTTCGCGAAAATAAAAAATAGGCCTCCATAAAAAAAAAATTTTATGAGACAAACAACCAAATATTACAAAAAAACATAAAAATTATTTTCAATACTCCACCTTAACTTTCAATTTATGATTTTACGCTCATCACACATCTCATTTCCTTTTTCCTCCCAACCTCAAACTCACCCCAGATTCCGGTCACCGACGTGCCCACCGCCGATGAAGTCTCTGTCGCAATCTCCAGCCGGTCACCGTCTCACATTGTCGCTCACCTTCGTCTTCAAAATCACCGGAAAACCCAAATCTGCAAAAAAAAAAAAGCCAGATCCTCACCGGAACAAATAGATCTGGATCTCGTTTTCGTTGGGTTATAAAATGACATTATAGATCATTATAGATATACGTTTACAAAATGACATTATAGATCATTATAAGTTTACAAAATGGCATTATAGATTATTATAGGTTTACAAATTGACATTATAGATCATTATAGATTAAAAAATGACATTATAAATCATTATAGATCATTGTAGGTTTACAAATTGATATTATAGATCATTATAGATTTATAAAATGATATTATAGATCATTGTAGGTTTACAAAATATCATTATAGATCATTATAGATTTACAAAATACCATTATAGATCTATAAATTTATAAAATGACATTATAGATCATTATATGTTTACAAACTGATATTATAGATCATTTAATGACATTATGAATTTACAAATGAAATTATAAGAGTTTTATAAACATTACAAGAGAACACGATATTACTAATTAATACTCTCTTTTTGTCATTTACCTACCAACAACTGCACTTCATTCTTTCTCTACCCTACCAACCACACTTATGTTATTATCTTTTATTTATTATATCTTTTTGCTCTTGATGAGTAGACTATCCCACATGCCAACCTCTGTACACGTATCTTCTTCTTTTCAATTTCCCAATTACACCACATAGAAACCTAAACATAAAGCAACACATTATTTCAAAAGCATCTCCTTCAATTAATTTCTTCAAAACCTTACCAATGCGCGATGCGTACTAACTAGAGGATGGAACCCAACCAAGGAGCTATTGTTTGCTTGTTCGTCTCGCCCCTGACCTGAAGTTTGATGATATCCGGTTTGCTTTTCTGGCAGCAACGATTGTTTTGGGATTTTCAGGAAACCGAGATCTAGTTGGGTGGACGGCGGCGGGCTCACTTTTTGCGCCAGATCCGGTGAAGAGAGGTCGGAAATCAATGAGAGGAGACGAGATCTGGTGAAGAAAGGCCGGGAATCGGTGAGATCTAGTGAAGCCCTGACCTGAAGTTTGACGAGATCTGGTGAAGAAATTTGGTTTGATTTTCCGACGGTTCTATGGGCTGCGGTTCCGGTGGGTTCGACGGCTTCAATCTCGACGGCGGTAGGTCGGGCAGCGCTGCATAAGTTTGATCAGCGGCAACGGCGGGGGCAGCTCCGGCGAGATGGCGACGACGATGGCTTTTGAGTTGCAGAATGTGAAAGAGAACAATGCATATAAACATAAAAAATGAACCTGAGCAGCGTGAATTCATAAATATAAATTTACTTGTGGTAGCGGGCTTGATTTTGAGTGCATTTTGACATATATGGTTTTTTTCCCAATATTTATTTATGGAAAATTGTAGGATTTATCTATAAACCCAAATATCACTAAGTCTATTTATTAAAGTTTAAACCATTATCACCAACTCAAACTATCATCTTTTGCTCTAAATTTTCCAGCTAAATTTGAAAGTTACTTTGAAACGATTTTTTTCGTTATTTCTCGGGATTCTTTCTGATCATGTTTCAATTAAATTCTTTATTGTTTTTCATAGTTTACTCTTTCTTATCTGTCGAAATCTTCTTCTCATTTTTGTTATACTTATTAGTTTTGTTTTGCGTCATTCATCATATTTCTTTCGTTTCCGCTTTGCAATTCGTTTTATTCAATAAATTTTATTCTTTGATTTTGATTTCGCTGAGAGAACGCATGATATTATGGTTTTGAGGAGTTTCGAGTCTCGGTGTGTTATTTCCTAATTAATCCAATTTTGCAATATTCAAGGGTTCCATTCATCAAACTTGGAAGATATACAAATAAAGACTAACTCATATTTGTTGGTCCCTTAGGGATGTATGGATCGGGTCAGAGGGGAGTCAATGACCATTTTTTGCGAAATTCAGTTGGCAATTTAAAAAGGTTCAGATTCCTGACTTCAAGACAGATTCCGGATGATAACAGTTAATGAACAAATGAATATTTAAATTACACGAGATTTTTATCCTGGTTCGCCCCGCCTACTCTAGTCCCCAGAACTCTTGCTAGGCTTTAATCCACTAATAAATTCCTTTATAGGCAGGAATCAAGCCTTTTACAAGTTGTTACCGAAAAGTACCCCTTTCCGGAAGTAGGATGTACCACTAAACTCTCACCAGTTTAGCTGAGTCCTTTAAGGGATATACCGTTCCTAATTGCTCACCTGATCTAAAAACTAAGTCCCACTTTTCAATCCCGTGATTGAAAAGATTTACAACAAATTTTTCGTTTGAAAAATATTATAACAGATTGAGTCTAGCGCTTGTTCTCTTGAGTGTTTTAAAAGCCGATTGCTTGTGAATTTTGTTTGCTCTAGAAAGCTTGAAAGAATCTGCAACTTTTTCATGCTTCAAGTTCCTCTATTTATAGGTTGGGCAATAAAT
>CAOJBJ011071940.1:0-12638 GCA_948291685.1 Euphorbia celastroides | reverse complement strand
CTCCTAATCTTAGAAGGATCTTACTTTCCTTATCCGACAAGGAAAGAGCTTTAATGAATCCTATTAAGGATTAAATTCATATCTAATCGGATGCCTTGGAAGATGAATCCTACTTAGGATCGGACTTCCCAATTAGGGTTGATTCCAATGCCTATAAATACTCCAAAATCCTAAGTCCAAAGGTATGCAATATCTAATAAATTCTAGCCGTCATCTCCTTTAATATTGATTTTCTTCTTAAGCTCGATACTGACTTAGGCATCGGAGAGTCCCCCAAAGGGCACCCCCGGTCCTAACCCCTGTGTTTGTAGGTGGAAGGCGACGGCCGGAGTTGAAGTCTACGGTGGTTAAAAGATTTTATTCACAAAATCATCATTGGTACGGTGAGCGTGGACTCGTTGAGAGAAAACAATTTCATCGGGTTTATCAGAATAAACTTTAATAAATTCAGATAAGTGAAACATCTAAAGCTCTTTCAATTTTCTTTTTCTGTTAATCGCAATATAGCATAATGGCAATAAGATTTTCCGTTGAACTTAGAAATAGTGGCTTCAATTTAAATTAATAACTACAAAAATACTTCGATTATTGGCAAACTTGAAAATCTCTAATTATTTGGAGATGCCTGATTCGATTTCTTGATGGATAGAGGAGTCAAATATTTGTCAATTGCTCTAGTGCCGCCATAGCGGTTTCTTCGCCAGTAGATTCATGGACAGATCTGATCTATTAACATATGTTACCCGACATTGATTTCTCCGTTGATAAGTTCAACTCCCCAGAATGATCAGAATGATTTCATATCAATGTCCCTTCAAACTTATGGATTAATTCCATTGAGAAGGCTGAGAATCTTGTCATTGGTAAGAAGCCGGTTGCGCTTAGAAATTGCCGGATTATTGATCTCTTCACTGAGTCAACGACTGAGGCATCACTGGGCTTGCATTACTGAAGTCTCCATTCAAGCTCCTGTTTAACATAGGATAACTTTTGGAACTTGCGTTTATGGAACTTGCAGATCAACATACTGCAGTTTGATACTTGAAAGGAAAAGGGTGCAAACACTTTCACCCACAAACTTAGAAGGCTTGAAACAAAGCCGGTCAGAAAACAACTCAAGTGCACAGGGCACTCGAATTTGATCTTGCTAAGCATGGGAATTCATTTATTCAGTGTTTAGATGCTAAATTTCTTCAAGCAATTGGAGATAATAGTTCGTCCCATAGCTGGAAGCAGGAGCTGTATAATCAAATTATGGCAATAGGAGTTCACCAAATAGTGATATATTCAGCAATTGCTATCAAATTCAAGTGTCGCATATGCAAAGGGAAGAGAAAAGCCCTTGCTATCATGGCTCACCGCACCAATGATGATTTTGTGAATAAAATCTTTTAATCACCGTAGCCTTCAACTCCGGCCGTCGCCTTCCACCTACAAACACAAGAGTTAGGACCGGGGAGTGTTCTTTAAAAGACTCTCCGATGCCTAAGTCAATATCGAGCTTAAGAAGAAAATCAATATTAAAGGAGATGGCGGCTATAATTTATTAGATATTGCATACCTTTGGACTTAGGGTTTTGGAGTATTTATAGGCGCTTGAATCAACCCTAATTGGGAAGTCCGATCCTAAGTAGGATTCATCTTCCAAGGCATCCCGATTAGATATGAATTTAATCCTTAATAGGACTCATTAAAGCTCTTTCCTTATCGGATAAAGAAAGTAAGATCCTTCTAAGATTAGGAGTCTATATTGCCCAAACAACAATCTTCTTTTTTATTCGTAATACAGGCTCAAAAGTCTCAAGTCGGTCATTGGGCTTATGTCGCTTATTGTCATCTATTGGCACCATTCTTTAGATCCCTATATGACATACGTAGTTAGATTGAGGCGGTTCCCTGACTGCCTAGATCAAAGATCAATATTTTACTGATAATACTATCAGACCTTTTTCGTTATAAATTTCTTATAATATGGCCTCGACACAATATGAGTAGGATAATAAACTGCATCAATAAGTACTATGAAAATGCCACTTAGTGTTTTTGTTGCGAATCTGTACCACAATTCAATTTCGACTAGGCCACAATACCTATACAAATATGCTACCATAAAGCCTTATTCTTCCTATAGACATTTGTATACTATATGACAATATTTATGGTAAAAAACATCATCTTCTTACACACGTTGAACTATCAACAAGTTTCGGACGAATAAGGCTTTGTAAACAAGTTTCGGACGAAAGAAAACATTTTTTTGTGGCTCCTCAAAGTACAACGAACTGACAACAAATTATCGGAGTGGCGTAAGATGGGTTCTTTTCTTGTGTCGAATGTTGATATGAGTAATGTTACTGTTGTTAATGCCACTAATTATTAAAATTGTTATTGTCTTATTCATAACATCATTTCAAATTACCAAATTGAATTGAACAAACTCACCCACCGGCCATCATCATTGATCATTTAGTACAATTCGACCAGTTCAAATTCAAAAATGGAAAATTGGTTGAGATTTGCTTTAACATCAGGAAAAATGTACAAAACGGAAAAGAAAAGTTAAAAAGAGATCAAATGTGTAATTATTAGACGTTGATCCAACGGCTGCCCTAACAGGCCCTACATCAACGGCTAACAAACCCGCCCAAACTATATAACATCTCCCACAAACCCATCAACGGCCCAAATCGAATCTTCTTCTCCTTTTATCCTTTTACGGTTCATTGCACCAGAGATCTGAAAAACTCGGCTATACAAAAGGCATTCCGGTCATTTATCAGTTTCCACTCCGCCGCTAGCGTCGCCGGAGAAGTGACTGGCATACCGGAGATTTAGGGTGGAGGGAGTTCCGGCGGAAAGAGAGGGTTTGTGTTTTGGAGGGTTATGAATCCCTAGATTTTGAGGTTTGGAAGTGAAAGAGTGGAAATGGCGGGGGCTTCGCTAGCTGGATTGAAAGATCACTTGAAATTGGCGCGAGAGTATGCTCTTGAAGGCCTCTATGACACTTCTGTTATCTTCTTCGACGGCGCCATTGCACAGATCAACAAGTAATGCGATTTTTCTTCTGTTTACTTCTGATGAATTAGTACCTGAAAGCTCTTATGAACTTTTCTGTTACTAGTAAAATTTTGTCACTGTAGTGAACGATTTGTGTGGATGTGTTAAAAGGCGAAAAAATGCAGTTGCTTTCTTCTTCCATTTGATTGGTTTTCCATTTGGTGGGATTAGATTTCGGGCCTCTTTGGGATTGCTTTCCCAGCTAGCGTCTCAAAAATCTCCTCTCACAATCTTTCCCTTTAACAGAATATTTTGGCATTGCACAATACACATTTGGACTCTTAATACTAATTTGCAATATATCCGCTGGCTTGATGGGATTTAGAAAGAAATTGTGATTGTTTCCCCGCTGAATTTGAGCAAACGTATGCTTCCAAGGGTTATTCTGTCTTATATGATCATTTGTACTCTAGATTTAGACACCCATCTGGGTGGGGGTCTTTGATCAAGGTTCTCTGGGCATAGTTACTTGATATATATGATTAGCTACATAGCTTATATTTCCTCAATTTACTCACGTTTCGCATCTTGTGAGTATGTTGATGGTTAATAATGTTTTATATTATATGTTTTTCACACCCTTATATGAGATGGTGTGATGCATGCAGCGGAAGGAAATGCTTAAATAAGATCAACAGACTATGCAATTTTAATTCTTGCTATTTTTGTTAATGATTAAAGACGTATCAGTGCTTAAAGTTGATTTCTAGCTTATCACTTGCTTGCATCCATCATGATAGATTAATAGAGCCTGGAATTAATGTAATGTTTAGGCACCTAAACTCTCTGGACGATCCCTTAACCCGTACAAAATGGATGAATGCCAAGAAAGCCATTTCAGAGGAGGTAGAAGTTGTGAAGGCATTAGATGCAGAGAGAAGGTCATTCAAGGAAGCTCCAACAGGCCGACGTGCTGCATCACCACCAATAAATGCAAAATCATCCTTTGTTTTCCAACCACTAGATGAGTATCCTACTTCTTCAGGGTCTCCCATGGATGATCACGATCCTGATGTGTGGAGGCCTCCAAGCCGGGACACTACAAGTAGGAGACCTGGTCGGGCTGGTCAAGTGGGCATGAGGAAATCACCACAAGAAGGAAGTTGGGGTCGTGGTGGTTCAACAAGGGCCGGGACAACTGGCAGAACAGCAAGAGGTGGCGCTTCAAGCAAGGTGAACTCGGGCGTCCGAGCATCAACTACTGGAAAGAAAAACACTGGTGCTGGAAAATCTAGCAAGGGAGATGCAGCTGTAAGTGTTTGTGTATTTTTGGCTTCATGTTCTAGGAGCCTGTTGTTATGTGTTTGAGAGCACCTGAAATTATATTGCCAGTGCTTATGCTCTTTACTGTGGTTGATGTCTAGGAAATATTCTCACTAATTTTATCACGTGCAGTTATTTGTTAAATATGAAAAACTTAACTAATTGTCTCAGAGCAAGTAGATTGATGTCAGTTGTTTCATTATTTTATATTTCACATTCACGAGATTTTGCTAATTGTTTCTAACTGAGGTCATTTTGCAAATGGAGTTTAGAATGGTGATGCTGAAGATGGGAAGTCCAAGAAAGGACAATATGAAGGACCCGATGCTGACTTGGCTGCTATGCTTGAAAGAGATGTCCTGGAAACTACTCCTGGAGTTAGATGGGAAGATGTTGCAGGGCTTAACGAAGCAAAAAGGCTTCTAGAAGAAGCTGTTGTACTTCCAC
This sequence comes from Euphorbia celastroides, assembly GCA_948291685.1. Taxonomy (NCBI): domain Eukaryota; kingdom Viridiplantae; phylum Streptophyta; class Magnoliopsida; order Malpighiales; family Euphorbiaceae; genus Euphorbia; species Euphorbia celastroides. The sequence goes on along the minus strand of CAOJBJ011071940.1, from coordinate 7,871 downwards.
TGTGGATGCCAGAGTACTTTCAGGTAAATTTTGAATGGGTGGCATACTGGCATTACATTTGCACAATGGACACTCTTGGTGTTAATGTTCTTTGTTTTTCTCTGTCACTGGCTCCCCCAGTCTCCCTATATAAGCATCTAAGAGACCTTTCTGCGTGTCCCCTCTATAACCTTAGTTATAAGATACCATTGTTTATCTCGTTCTCTATCAGACATGCTGAATTTTGTTTTAATTTTAATTTCGTATCTTCTTTTGATGTTACTGGTTTCCCCCTTTTTCGCAGGGAATCAGGAGACCATGGAAGGGTGTCCTCATGTTTGGCCCTCCTGGTACTGGGAAGACACTGCTTGCCAAGGCTGTTGCTACTGAGTGTGGGACAACATTTTTCAATGTCTCATCTGCCACTTTGGCTTCCAAGTGGCGTGGGGAGAGTGAGCGCATGGTGCGGTGCTTGTTTGATCTTGCTCGAGCTTATGCACCCAGTACTATTTTCATTGATGAGATTGATTCTCTTTGCAATGCTAGAGGGTAAGAAACTTGTCTGTACATGATAGTAATTTTTTAGATTTTATCATCTTAGTACTTATCGTATTGCGAAGGAAAAAAAACTGTAGGATGCATGACATAAAACTAGTAAACAAACTCTTGGCATTGTTGTCTTATCATTGTCTTACTAGACACGCGGATCCAAATTTAGGACAGTGTCCGTGTGTCCAAAATGTTTAGCATTGCCTTACTAGACACGCGGATCCATACCCGTGTTGGACACTTATAACCGAGTCCATGTGACATAGGTCTTATGTTGTTTTGGGTTTCTATTCACATTTAGGCTTTGATCAGTTCAACGGAGTGGCTAGCGGCAACACTGAACTGAAACTTCTAAAACTTATTTGAAACTTTCTGATTCAAACTTATTGAAAAAGTATTGAACTGAACCGCAACTTATTGTACAAGTATTGAACTGACATGGACTGAAGTGAACTGAACTGAATGGATAATAAGTTGAAAAGAACAGAGCCTTATTCATCTAGTGCACCTATGCTTGGGTTTCAATACATCAAGTGGTTTTCTTGCGTTTAGTAACCTTTTTTGCTTATTATTGGATGGTGTTGACTCTTCAGGGCTTCCGGGGAGCATGAATCTTCTAGAAGAGTGAAGTCTGAACTTCTGGTTCAGGTAGATGGTGTGAGCAATACTGCTACAAATGAAGATGGAAGTCGGAAAATTGTGATGGTTCTGGCAGCTACTAATTTCCCTTGGGACATTGATGAAGCATTGAGGTATGGCATTCTTTTATTCTGTTTGGCGTAGTTTTCTCTGGGAGTTCAGCCTGGCTGAATTATCTGTTATATTGGCTTAGTTAATGTGATGTGTATTTAATAATGCAGGAGAAGGCTGGAAAAACGTATTTATATTCCACTTCCAAATTTCGAGAGTCGAAAGGAGCTTATCAAGATCAATCTGAAAACTGTCGAGGTAAATTGGCTATTTACGTGCATCATTCTCTGGCATAACCCTGTTCATTTAGATGCTTGATTAAATCAAGTATTAGAGAACTTACCCTCTCTGTTCATTGAGGTCTTATATTGTTAATTTCAATATAATCTTGGGGATATTTTCCTGTTTCTGTTGTTTTTCTCATTATTGTAGCATTATTTTTCCAACGCCTCTTGATATACTAAGGACTTGCTCAGCATTGTTGTCACAACTGCTATCTCAATAAGTTGCTTTAACAAACTCTTTACATAGCAAAGTTTTTGGCTTCGAACAATGCATTTTGGTCCTTCATACCAATTAATTAGGTATTGTCTGATTAGTTTTCCCAAAAATAAAATCTGCTAGTTTTAGAAAACGCTCCAAAATGGAGTTTTCATTTTCAAGGTAAGCAGCTTGGGATAGCAATCCCCAATTTTCCTTGAATAATATATGCTAACCAAATCGCTAACTCCTAGTTTGGAATCCCAAATTTTATGTAGAAAATTTACAATCTTCTACCTGAATTGAATTAACTTCAATTGAATTCCTTCAAGAATGTTCTCTGAAGATGTGTGGTACCAGTATTGCTACAAATGGTGGTGTAATTGCAATCACATTTGGCCATATTGTACAAGATATTGCGTGAAAATGACTCGTTTTTGCATATGCTTAGGTGGCTGCTGATGTGGACATAGATGAAGTGGCTCGGAGGACTGAGGGCTACAGTGGAGATGATCTGACAAATGTATGTCGGGACGCTTCTCTCAATGGCATGAGGCGGAAAATAGCAGGAAAGACAAGAGACGAGATCAAAAATATGGCGAAAGAGGAGATCTCAAAGGACCCCGTTGCAATGTGCGATTTTGAAGAGGCTTTGCAGAAGGTGCAGAGAAGTGTCTCTCAAGCCGATATTGAGAAGCACGAGAAGTGGTTTTCCGAATTCGGATCAGCATAACTGATTAAGTACATAAACCGATGTTTCATTGAGTGTCACTCGGAAGTTGATTTACTTTCTTTTTGTCATCTCATTAACCCGGTTTGTATCTGTGTTTTCACCCGTGATTTGATCGATAGTAGCCTATTGTTTGAAGGTTATTGCATTATCTAGTGCAGGTTTTGTATTTGTAAGTTTCTACCCGACTCGATGCAATATTTGCAATGTAATTTCATTTATATTTTACTCGATACAAAATTTCAAAAGTAGCCTGCTGATGTTGACGACATTCTCAAAACATGTCCAAATTTTATATTTTTTGGTAGAAAAACATGTCCAAATTTTAAATGTTGGTCTCTACGCTTACAATTTACTAGAGTCCATTTTAATCCCTTTCCCTGCATTGCAAATCTCGCCTCCATTAAAATAAATAATCACTTCCATCCTATTTCTTCAATATTTTCCAGTTTAATCACACCAGTTTCTTATAAATGCTTCATTACAAGTGATCACTTGCCTCCTAAGGTTTTCAGTTTCTGCAACTATGGAGACATACAGTTTAATCTTTCTTCTGCTTTGTCTTTTCACAACTGCCACTTCAGAGGGTAACTTCTTCTGTTCATTTAAGTGTGTTTGAGATTGCTCGGGAAATCTCCATTTTGAAGCTTTCTTTAGAAGCAGCATATTATAGTTTCGGAAAAGCAGATTTGACATTTCTCAACTTATTGGTGTGAAGCGCTAAAACGTGCTGTCCAAATCTAAAATATGATGTTATATAAGAAGTTCATGAGACCAATTTTTATGAAGTCTTTGGATTGTTGGGTTTTTTTTTCTTATATTTTGTTCTTATAAATATATGTAGGGGGTGGGATCTGTGATTTTGTGTATTGTGGGCAAGGAACATGCAATTTAACACTGGCAGTACCTTTTTTTGAGTGTAATTGTTTTCCTGGCTGGACCAAAATCCAAATTGGTCCTCTGACTTTCCCCGCTTGTTTATTGCCCAATTGTAAGTTATTCTCCTTTCAACAAATCAACAAACTTGAATTGAATTTAGATGATAATAATTTAATAAATTTCTTAGACACAACTAATCTACAATGTGGGAATGGATCTCCTCCTCCACCTCCCGCCGTCCCCCTCCCTCCGCCACCACTAAATTTTTCCGACCGTAAGTATGATATAAATCTTCGTTGTAAAAAATCGAGAAAAAGTAACGTTGGATATAGAAAAATTCAGTGTAGAAACATTTTGGACCGATTAAATTCGGAAATGATATTTCAGCGTGTAACTTAGTATGGTGTGGGGAAGGAAGCTGCATAACGAATGGCACGAGTCACAAATGCGAGTGCAATGAAGGATCCGACAATTTGATCGGTAATCCCGAGTTACCTTGTTTCAAAGCATGTAAGATTCTTAAATGTAACTTTTGTTCTTTGTTTAATAATTTAATTTAATTCGACATTAGCTAGGGATGATACTAATTCAGCCTTCGTTTTTGTTTATTCGGTAGGTTTTCTTGGAGCAGATTGTACTAATCTTGGGTTGCTGCCTCCACCATCGCCGCCGCCGGAAAACTCAGGTAAGAGTAATCGCCACCGCCGGACTTGGGTGGAAATAATTTTCTTCTTTTGTAATTATAGATTGCATATATCAATCTAATGTATAATTTTATTATGTGTTGACAGGATGGACGAATGGGATGAATTTGTGGAAATGTGTCGGGGTCCTAATCTTCATATTTCTCACTAACTTATACCAAGTATAGACACCAAAGTATTGATACCAACTACTTATCATCGATTCGATTTATACCTCATTTTATGTTCTATATTCAATTTTTGACACGTGACACATTTGTATGAGAAAAATTTAAAACATTAGGGTGAAAATAAAATGTATAAGAAATTTTTTGAGATATCATGTGACAAAAATTGAATGAAAGCTATATAATAATGCTTCGAATTGGTAGCAAATTTTAGTTATGTACACAAATTTGTTAATTCGGAGAAAAGCATGTACAACCTCATATTTTCTAAAGTTGATATTATGTCCTTTTACGTGTAGAAATAGGATTTTCATATTCTCTTATAACCTAGCTATTGAAAATTTTTGTTGGAAAAACGCTGAGCGAATGATAGATATATGTAGGTTGAACAAATACATATGGATAATATATTCTAGTAACTGTATATTTTGTTGATGGAAATTGTAGGATTTACTAAAGATATAAGCTCAAATGTCATTAAATTCATTTATTAAAATTTGACTATATGGGGTTTGATTTAGGTAAATTTTATAACATTTCCTGAAATTTCGACATTTTTCAAAATCATATCTGAGGTTTTTTTTTTAGCAAAAGAACCTTTGAGGTTTCGAACTGTTATGAAAAACGTTTTTTTCCATTCAAGATCAATTAAGTGTTGACATGTAACTGACGAGAGACAATTTTGCCCAATTTCATTTTTTCTAACCTAAAACTCATTTACTTTATTACCCTAACCCAAATACCCGATAAACCTTAAAAATCCAACCCACTAAACCCTTCCCCACTCTGCCAGTACGGCACCGTCGCCGACATCCTTACCCCTCCGACGAGATTGGTTGGTTTACCGGCGCAGCCCTCTATCCTCCCCTCCTTTTCCCTCGCTGGAGCTGCCTTCTCCTCTCCTCGTCTTGCACTGCCGCCGACAATAACTAGATTTCGCCCCGATAAACTGCAACCCCACCAAACAACCACGTCAAACCGCGAGTTCGCCGACAACCCCGTCAAACCAACAACCCCAGTAATTTGTAGCCCCACCAAACAAGATCGTGTCCCCTCTATTTCAAGCAATGTCACAATTTTCAGGTGAAGGGAGGGAGAAAGAGTAGAGGCGGCGGGGTTTTGGGCGGTTTTGAATTCTCGCCGGAGAAGAAGACCTAAGGCAGGCGGATTTTTCGGCAAAATAGAATGGGTGGTGATGGAGATTGAGTTGAATCCGTGACGAAATGGTCTGGGTATGGGTTTTTGCCGGAGAAGATCTACTGTTGCTAGATCCGATTTTCCAGCGAGTTATACTGTTGCCGGCAAGAACTAGTTTCCCGGTGGTGAGAGGCAAGAATTGGGTCTCAGTGGGGAGAGGGATGAATTGGTTGGTTTCCCGGTTGAATTTGGGTTGTCGGCGGCGGTTTGGTAAGGTTTTGGGTTTTTGCCTAAGTATAGCCGGTGGTGGCTCCGGTGACTTGTTTAGGGTTTCAGTGTTGGGGAAGGGAAGGTTCGGTATGGATTTGGATATTTGGTTTTAGGGTTACTGTGCAAATGGGTTAATGAGTTTGAAAAATATGATTTTCTTATTTTCTTCCTTGCCACGTCACCATTTAACTGGGTTTGGTCTGAAAATGATTATTTTGATAACTTTTCGAAACTTCAGGCATGTTTTTGCTCAAAAAAAAAACATTAAAGATGCTTTTGCCAAAACCCAAAATCTTAAAAGAGGTTTTTAAAGGTTACCTTTATTAAGTTGAAATTAATAAGTCAAGATACAAAATTGAAAACTTTGTAGGCTTCAACTTTTCCACCCTGAGGTGTTAACACACGCTAGCTGTTGGCTAGGTCTTATGGCATAGATCTGAAACTATCTTGCAACTACCATGACTTTTGAATTGTTAGTTTTAATCCCTGAAGTTGGTAAAAGTATTAATTTTACCTTTCTCAATATCACGTGTCACAATTTAATTGGGGAGACAATTGAAAAATTTGGTCTTTTTGAAAAGTCAAACCAATCACAATGTGACAGTGGCAATTCGAGGGGAGGCTAAAGTGAGCGTTTTTGCAACCTTTAGGGTGTTGTTTCTAACTTTTCAAAGATTAAGGTGACATTTCCAAAAAATTACCAAGTTTAGAGGGTTAAATATGCATTTGGTCTTATTAATTTGTTTAGTATAATTTTGATAAATAAGCAAAACTAAATTATTAATAATAAAAAAAACTCTTACACTAGATCTTTTATTCTCTGACGTGACGTAATAAATGTAGTAAATATTCTATTTAATTGTCTATATTTAGACAATCTAATAGAAGGGTTTTTAATCAAATTTATTATTGTTTAATTACACTTCTCTAACGAACTCTTTTTATTGGTAAAGAGATTTTTTTAATATTATTATTTAACTATAAATCTTTACATCAATGGAGTATGTGTAGAACTCTTTTTATTGGTTAGGAGATCCGTATTATTATTATTATTATTATTATTATTTAACTATAAATCTCTACATTAATGAAGTATTTAGTGTAGAATTATTTTGAAAGCACATAGTCTATCTCTAGAATAATTAAAATGTCATCAATATGACAGTCTATTTCATGTCTCACATAATCGTGGTCTCAACTATTTACTATAGATGTCTAAGGCCACAACAACCAATGAATTCAATAAATACTGATATTAATGGATTCATTGCCATTGCTATAACCCTAAAACAAAATTATATTTTTTGGATAAAACAAATTTTCAAAGTTAAACTTAATAAAAAAACAACATAACAACTGACAAATAATTTTACATTTCAAAATAATTTTTTTACTTCACGAAGGACCTATAATAACCCGAATCTGAAATATATGGAAACCTTCGAGAAGAAAATTATTTAAAAATAGGGAAGAGTCACCTAGTTTTGTGGATGTATGTAGGCCAATGAGTACAGAGATATAAAAAACCTGCAGGATGTTCGTGAATTAACAATAAGAGAGCGAATTGGGCAAATATGAACCACAAGAATTTGAATAATTTAAAAATGGAATAATAGATGAATACGAGACAGAATGATTAGTTTGGTTTGTAGCCCACCATTATGAGCAATGGTCAGATTTTAATTGGTCCGAGCCTTATACTGCCAAATATTTACCTCTTTATCGTATGACACCTTGACCAGTATTCATCCATGCCAGCTCAATCCTTGGTTACACTTCACTATAATCAACGTAACATGTGATATTTGTAAGGTGAAATGGTAGAGTACTCCTGTTGACATCAAAAGTATACTGTACTTTTAAATTTTTAAAAGTTTTTTCAAGTCTCTTTGAAGTTGGTTATTCGTATAATAATGTTTAAAAGTTTTTTCAAGTTTCTTGAAGTTGGTTATTGGCAGTGACGGAGTCAGGATTGGAGCTTAGGGGGGATAGTCCGACCGATCACTGTCAACCGTCGGCAAAAAATTTCGACCAATATATAAATTCAATCCAAACAACTAACAAATGGAAATTGCACATTAAAAACAACATCAAAATCAAAAAATCAACCAATACTGTGTCGTTTTGAACCAACCAGCCATCTCTCCCTTTTCTTTCTTCTTCTCCACGCGGCTAGGTTTCTCTTTTCCTCTATCTCTGCAATTTCCGACCACATTTCGGGGGAGACAAAATACCGGACTTACCAAGATCGCCGGCGGTTGGGGGGGACAACGGCTCCCGCCGGCC
>CAOJBJ011071103.1:0-11237 GCA_948291685.1 Euphorbia celastroides | reverse complement strand
GAGTTTTGATCGGTTCGTTTTGGCCTTGTTAGGCATTTGTCTGTGGAGAAGAATCGTTATCTTTACGTTCGATTGTTTCCAGAGGCGTCTCGGTATTCAAAAGAGCAGCCTCCAATTGCCAGATTTGTTCTGCGCGTCTCGAATGCTGGCGCGAATCGTAAACCCTATATTTCTCCTGGTACGTCTCCCTCTTATCACTGCAAGTTCCGTTTAGTTGCTTTTATGCTCTTAATTGTTATCTGTGTAGCTTTGATCCTTTTAATTGCATAGGAATTTCGATACGATTCTTTAGATTTTTTTTAGTTGGAAGTTCAAAGTGCGATGAGTTGTATGTATATGTGCTGATGGTTTGTAGCTATTATTTGTCTCTTGTTATGTTTATGGTTATAGATGGATTAGCAAGTTTGAGAGGGAAATGAGCTTTTATTTTAACGATTGATCATCTAAACAGTTGACTAGTGTTTGTGTTGATTATAAATTTAACGTTGTTCTGTGGTTGGTGTTGTTGAAAAACGGAGAAACCACCAAATGATTCAGTTGATCTCTAGCAAGGAAGCATGAAAACCCTTAAACCCTAACATTTCCTGTTTCCGTTTCGGAAACTTAAATTCCTGTTATTTTTAGCGTTTTTGAGTGCTGTTTCTAGCCTCCGGTAACATTTCCAAAAAAAGTTTCCATGCTAATTGCTACATAGATATCTTGTTCTCTTGTCTGATTGTTAAAGTTTGCGTGGGCTTGTGTTCGGTCTCGTTATTGAGCTGATTTGGAAGGAATTTTTTTTTGTGGAAAGAATCAAACTTATTTCCATAATTATACCTTTATACTCATAAGATAAACTAGGAAAACGATCATTCTTTTCTTCTCTGTTTCTCCATAAATGATTTGCCTAGTTTGCTTTTACAAAAGTATGCTGATAGAAATATTTGTCTGGCGGTATCCCTTTTGCAATTTCACGACTTTCACCGAGAAAAATCGGTAGGTATTTTCGCTGCTTTTGGCCATGCTTGTGGTGCTTTTCTGGCAAATAGATGTTATTTTTCCTTTTTGATTAGTTATGCTTCCTATGAAAAAGAAGTCTTCGATTCTGTCTTTTGAGTGATGGGTTATTGTTATCAAATTCTTTGGTGGTGTTATATGGGAAGTTAATGCCATGGTCAATTATGTTAACCAATTATTCTCATTGAACCACACTGGAATCTAGAGAAACATTCTGCTAAGACAATTTCTTATGGAAGTCTTTACTTTGATTTTTTTATTTGTAAATTTTAATTGAAATTCCTGTGACATCTTGAAGCCTGTCTTTATGGGTACAAGTATAACTAGTAAAATGTTCAAACAATGGCATTCTGCAGTTCATGAGAGATTGCTTCGGAATTGTGACGACTTTGTCTGGCCTGTTGACTCCACCTTTATGGGCCGCTTCATCATCGATGTCGAGTTTCTAGACCTCAAGGTCTGCCCTCTAAACGTAAGCTCCTTCTAGTTCCTCTGGCTAATTTGATGTTTATTTGCACAAATCCTGTCTGTTTCATGTTTTTTAGATTAGTAAGTTAAGCAGGAGATTGAGGAGCCTAAAGCCGGTCAACTATATACTTGGTAGTCATAGTTCCTTAATGCTTCCATTATCTTGTTCTTCTCTTCTTATGTTTAGATCTCCTTTTTTTTTAATTAAAGTAATAAATCGCTAGCAAATCCTAATAGGAACGCTAGCCACGTGAGAGTTACTGGAGAATAATCGCCTATAGTAACCTTACTGGAGTTTATGCTATTACATAGAACCTTAATTTTGTTTAGTATTTTGTATTTCACATTTACAGTCACAGCTCCAGTTCTCGAAACTTGCCTGCAATGTGTGCATGCTCGACATTTATTTACTATTTTCCTTTTTTATATTATATTTTGTCATTATGTGTATGGAAATGGAATTCTGCTGTTTTCTTAAGTGATTACGGCTTATCAGGGCGGGGATGCCAAATCAATCTGGCCAACCGATGGGACAATGCAGTCAATTTCAACCAATAGCACGCTCCGGTGCCTCGCCCGAATGCTCGAGGACTCCATCCACGCTGATGTCACCATCCACACAGCCGACGGCACCATAAAAGCCCACAAAGCAATCCTCTCAGCGAGCTCCCCGGTTTTCAACAGCATGTTCCACCACAACTTAATTGAAAAAGAATCCTCCCAAATCCACATCGATGACATGTTGGTCGACTCCTGCATGGCCCTTTTGAGCTACCTCTATGGGACCATTAAGCAGGACACCTTCTGGAAGCACCGGCTAGCTTTGCTCGGGGCAGCAGACAAGTATGATATTGCAGATTTGAAGGATGCTTGTGAAGAGAGCTTGCTGGAGGATATAAACACGGGTAATGTGCTTGAGAGGTTGCAAGAGGCGTGGTTGTATCAGCTGCACAAGCTGAAGAAAGGGTGCTTGACTTACTTGTTTGATTTCGGGAAGATTTATGATGTTAAGGATGAGATTACTAACTTTTTCAGGCAAGCGGATCGGGAAATCATGCTGGAGATGTTTCAAGAAGTGCTTGCAGTTTGGAAACCCGTGTAGTTGTCAATTGGTTTGGGTCGGTAGTTGTGTATATTTGTTGGTGTAATGGGTTCGGTTTCGAGTCTTTGATTTATCGGCTGAGATATTGAGGTGAGACAGTCGATAACTTGTGTAGTGAAACCTTTTCTGGCTTGAATTCTGGCAAGGTAGCAACGGATTTTAATGCACCGATGTGTTTTAGTTGTGCAATTTTGTTCCTATTGTTTCTTCATTTGTTTGTCGATGTTTTTGTTGATTATGATAATCGCTGTAAATAGGTAACTAATTGTGTGATCAAAGACTTGAAAAATTGAAGGAAGAAGAGGTTTGCTGATAAGTGGATGCCTGAGGATCCACAAAAACTAGGAATGATTGATGCAAATTCAACTAGGGTTGAGCATTCGGTTGTCCTAGATTGAACCGAACCGAATTGTATATATAATTTTTACTGAATGCTTTCCTTTCAATAAAAAAAAGACTTCAAGTCTCCTTTTGAAAAAGGTCGAAACCATGAGACATGTTTTTGAACTTTATCCATTTTTTAAAGATCAAGACAGTAGTCGACTATTTTAGATAAGTTCAGGCGACCTTCAATACATTTGACTGTAATAATACTATATATACACGTGTTTCTTTTCTTTATTTGCAACATATGAGTAACTTTGGTGAATGCAACATGAGCATAACACTGACCTTGTCCCCACGTGCATAAATTGTTACATGAAACAATACAAATGCACAGAAGACGAAGCAATGGAAGAACTCAAAAAGCAAATTACAATTTTAATGAAAGATATCAATGGAGAGTTTTTATAGAAGGACCAAGATTAAATTACTGATAATAGAAATACTGCGAAAGATTTTGTGTCTTCATTATTGGTTCATCCAGTAACTTTGTAATTATGTACAATGCTACGGTTTGGGGCACTAGAGAGAAGCAAAACAATAATCTCCTATATTTCTTAATCAATCATTTCTCCAAAGTTTTGTGTTCTAATTTTGATTTTTTTTTTCCTGATCATCAATTAGTTACTCTTTTCAAACATGTCCAAGGATTGTATTGACTGGTTGACATATTTTAGTTATACAATGCTAGTAATTTTTACACAAATAAATTTACTACATGCTTATTTAATTCAACAAATAGAGATACTAAACACTCTGTAAATTCCTACCTGCTTTGGTGATTAGTAGTTTACTAAGTGAATTTATCTATCTTAATCAAATTGCTTATGACTTCACAATGAACAGAAGTTACAAAAAATAGTGGAATATATTAGTTGATAAAGGATAAAGGTCATTTTCTTAAAATCTAATATACATATGAAAGTAGAAAATTCAGAAATTTTCAGAATTCTCTCTAATGGCAAAATGACCAAAAATTTTGAGAAAAAAGAGAGGAAATAATTGAGTTTGTGAAAAGAAGCTTTAATAATTGAAAAATTGCCAGAGAAAAAGCAAAATGATTTTCAATAAAGCTATAAAATGATGATATTGCGATCCATCTTTCCACATCATGTGACTAGTACCAAGCACTATCAAATGCCCATAACCTTTATTTTTCAATTAACTTTATTTCATGAGAAAATAAAAAGATAATATCAACATTATAAGTATCATGAAGTTTGGTCTATTTCATAAAACTGTGTTCATATGTAGAAATTAATCTCACATTTGCTAAAAACCAGATTAGTATGAAGTAAACTAAAAGAGATTAGTGAAAAATTAGAAAGGAAGAAAAAGCTGGAAATTCTTATGTAAATATGAGTCATAATCAATAATTTGCCTACGCAAAACTCAGGGCCAGAGAAAAATTCTTTTCAAAATTACATAACTATTTATTTAGATTAAATTCTATTATTATAACTACTCATACTAAAAAAATAAAATAATAAGAAATTATCAAGGGTCAAACTTTGACTCCTTAAATCATATATCTTTTAAAACTCCATCCGTTCATAATAGAAAATCGTAAAATAACTTCTAATTATAATTTTTTTGTTGCCAATTTGATTTACTGGAACTTTGCTTCAACTACATTCAGATTCAACTCGATTCGTACACTTTACTATAATGGGTGAGTCTCTCAATGAGAATTTTTTATATTCACAAGAGTTGAACCTGAAACCTTACTTAAATGATACCAAGCTGCGTATCACTTGAAACAACTACGTTGATAAAATAAATTTTTCTTTATAAAAAAGCTAAATAAGAATAGAGTTTACTGAAAGTTGTTTCATGCAAAGTTTTAATTTGTTATCTCCTTAATTTTATAAAAACCAAAATATATTACTATAAGTATAACATTTACAAAATTTCCCATACCAGTCAAACTGCAAACCTTGATCACTACTGTAGTAAAAACCTTGTGTTAGCTTGTTTAAATGTTGATTGTCTTTTTAATCCACAAAAGAAATTGAAAATAAAATCTTTTGTAATGATAATTTAAGAATGCAATTCTAAAATAACTTCAAGTGATATCTGAATGTGAACATATAATATCATATCCACTGCAACTAAATATTTTATTAAAAGAGCATAACATCTATACATACCGAACCTTTTTGTATAAAACAATGAAAACGGAAAATATAAAGCTAATATATGAATGCCACATGTGATCCTGCTTTACATTTTGAACCGATGCCGACAAAATTGACACAATTTTTTTAACAGATAATCACTCCCACTTTATCCAGGAGGACCAACACTGGGGGTGCAAAACTCGGTTCGATCCAAAAACTGAACCGATCCGAAATCCAAATTTTAGGAAAATAAAAACTAAAACCGAACTAAATATAGTTTGGTTCGGTGCGGTCCGAACCGAATATTTTCGGTTTGGATTCGGTTAAAACTGAATTAATGGTATTAAATAATTATATTTTTTATAATTGATTATTAAATGTTAATTAATGTAATAATATAATTTATATGAAGTAATCTACGCCATATTTATGATCAAATAATAGTAAATGAACCACATTTTTCATAAAAAAAATATTTTCTAAAGATGATAAAGTGTAATGGTTTCATTCACAATAAATAGTACTAAACTAGATATCAATCAAATTTAAGATATGATAACTAGTGTCATTAAATAAAAAAAATAAATTAAAATGAAAAACTAAAGCTATGAAGTAAATGCTCAAAGTTTCAAATTAACAAAAAAAAAAAAAAAAAAACATAATTGAGAATGATCAAGAACATATTATCACCGTTGGAAGTAATTGAAGAACTTACAATTAAATTGACGGTATTGACGATATGGATATGGTTTCAGTGAAGTGCGGCAAGTAACTTTGTAATATTAGGGAGTTCAATTATGAGATTACTAGGGTTTGTGTTTTAGTTTTAGTATATATAATTTTTTATATTTATTAATATTTTGGTTTGGTTCGGTTTGGATTTCGGTTTTTTACTAGGAACCAAAGTCCGAACAGAAATCCAAAATATTAAACTTTTAAGATCCGAAACCGAACCGAAACTAATTCGGTTCAATTCAGTTCGATTTTTTCATTTCAGTTTCAGTTCGGTTATCAGTTTCGGTTCGGTTCTGCACACCCCTAACCAGGTTATTCCAAATGAAAAAGAAATGTTGATAATTGTCTAAATTGCTCTACCGTTTCTTATAAAAAATTAAATAAAGTAAAAGCAATCACAGTCATCTTCATCACTATAAATAGGACCATACATAACATACTTCTCATGTTTCACTACTCCACACTTGCCTTCAGTTTTTCCTCACTTAACTCATTTCAAGTAATAGCATAAATGGAGCGTCCCATGCGTCTCTTTTCAGCTCTTTTCCTCCTCTTCCTCCTTGTAGCATCGGGTGCCTAGTTTTCCACTATCTTTAATTGTTTTGTTTAAAATCTACCATCAATAATCATATAAATATTAGGTTTAATGTACAAAAACCATCCTTAACGTACACAAATTTGCAAATGTCATCCTTGACTTAGAAGATTCCGTTTTGCTCTTTAACTTGACAAAAACACATTAATTTGCTCTCTCAATGCCACATATCAGCTTTTAATTGGTTTGACTTTTAATTTTTTTATTTGTCTTTCTCTAATCAAGAGATGATGTGTGTTAATGAGAGGGTAAATTAGTACACTTTTGTTAAATTTATAGAGTTTAGTGGAAGCTTTGTGAATTAGATCAAATCTGTCGATTTATGTCAAGTTGATGATGGTTTAACCTCGTAACCCTAAATACTACTGTTCAACTTAATATGTAAACTTAAAACACATTATTGAAGCATCATTGAACCTAACATTTGAATTAAATTTCAACACATAATAGATTACTGAACAAGTGTTATAAATAATTGAATCTTGGCCTTTACATATGTCATGGAACCGTTTTACTCAAAAGCTTAAGCTGATAGGTAAGGCCCAATCTTAGTATTTATATTTATCTCTGACACTCCCCCACACGCGAATGCCCCTTGGACTTGAAGCGGGTACAACACAGGCCCACTCTACCATGTGTTGAAACTCAACTCAACAAATGGAGCTACCAAGATTCGAACCCTCGACCTTTAAATCAACGAGACTCTGATACCATATCATGGAACCGTTTCACCCAAAATCTTAGTATTTATATTACTATTATTTCTATTTAATTGTTATTAGAGGTTTCTAAATTTTTAGTAGTCCTTAAAATTCTAATCGTGCTAATCCTAAATAGTTATATTTTTAGGTTTTATGCTTTTTTTAAAGAATTTTGAGAAAGAAGATTTATGATTTGGGTTTGTGCATGTGCATAATAAGTGTAAGTATAGAAACTTATTTGATTCCATTAGGCAATTTTTAGGATTTTTTAATAAATGAAACCGAAACAGATGGTAGAAGAGAATTGCTATTTTTTTTGGCTTGAATCAATATTCAATAACATATTTACAATGCTTGGTTCTGATAAATTTTAGAAGAAAAAATCAAAAGGAATATGGAATCCATTGAACCATAAAAAAGAGTTTGATATTGAAATGATAAATGGAAATGTTAAAACAAAGAAGTAAGCATCAAAATTAATTGCAGAGAGGGAAGGATTTGTCTGTGTAGAAATGAAAAGAAAAAACAGCCATAAGACAATTACTTAATAATTTAGACATTTTGTTCATTGGCAGGCTCCACTTGGCTGAGTGAGTGGTGGTGTCAACACTAAGCAACCAACTATGATTGTCTATATACCCCACCATCAACCTTCTTATGTCACTTCCTTCACTAGAATTTATAGTCTATGTTGGATATCTCACGTTACCTGGTTATGAGAAAATATTCTTCTTATATTGATTATTAATCCTTTTGGAGTCATATGTGGGTCTTAACATAGTATCAGAGTCCTGGATAATTGTTGGGCCAACCCCATGTGGGCCCGTGTTGGGATACTCGTTGATATTTCCCGCCCGATTTGCCGTGCAGGGGGTGTGTTGGATATCCCACATTGCCTAGTTATGAGGAAATATGCTCCTTATATTGATTATTAACTCTTAACCCTTTAAAGTGTCTTTTGGGGTTATATATGGGTGTTTAAAATTCTACGGTTTGAAAAAAAATAAAAATTACATACTTCAAAAGTTTGAAAATAGACAAAAAAGAGGAGAGTAATACAAACCGAAAAAAATGAAAATTATCAATAAGTATAAAAAAGCTCTCTAAAATAATTTTAGAATAAAATTAGAAGAGTAGGGACAAGATGTGATCAAACTTTCATTTTGTTGAAATTTCTATAATAATGTGATGAATATTTCAGATATTATTTTTAAAAAATAACTATTTAAGTAAAAATTAAATAAGTGGAGTGATTAAAAAGAAAGATAAGGTGGAGAAAAGAGAGGTGTCATAATCAATGTTGGTTTTCACTTTCAACTATTAATGTCCTTTTGTAGTGTATATGTCTCGTTAATGGGTCTCTTTCCCTTCTAACACATTCTTATTCTTTCTAATGTTTCACTATTATTTTCATACTTTTGTTTCATTTTTTCAGTTCTAAAATAGGGGTAATAATAATTTATAATTCTGTTTTCTTTTTAGAAAACATTAAGAAAACATTTTCCTAATTAGATAGGACTATAACCGCAGACAAAACAGAGAAATTCGTCATTCCATGCAAATATGAATTACAGTATGTCATGCTCAAGAAATCAGAGGTACCCATATGCATTCTTCTTTATTTATGGCAGAAATGCATATTTACTGGAAAGAGAATTCACTAAAAAAATTAAATTGAACTTATCTGTACAGAATTGTTTATGTTAATTTTTTCATTGGCTATACTAAAAATTATAACAGTGATGAAAAGACAACAGTTAGACGGACGGGTGTGGTGATCAATAGCCGAACAGTTTGGTTTATCTTGCAGCCCATCTAGCTATCAGCATTGCTTTTGTCTTTAAACTCAACGTTCCTTTCAACTATATTTTCGTTTAGTTAAATTCGCGTAATTATCCTTCATTACAGATGGCAAGTAATTTTGTGAATTCTCTGTTTGAATCAAATTTCTTGGCTTCTCCAGCTTATAGAAATAACTTGTCTCAGGTTTGGTGTTCAATATGACCACCTCGAGCTGGAAAAGGGTTCAAGATTTTTATAATTTATCATTTTTCTTGCGAGAAAGTAAAAATAAATTAAATATAAATATTTGTTCAGGTTATAATTTCTTTTCTAACGTACATAGCTTAATATATTTTTCTAATATTTAATAAAATCTTAAAGAGGTTGGATTCTGGTATCAGTGAATTCAATATTCGAGTCTCCTTGAGTCACTGCAAGACAAAGAACACGACAGATAGGCCAGCCGTTGCTCCGGCGAGGCCTCTCCGATGGTTAATTCAGGTACGGGATGGAGAGAATGGAGAATGAAGGTGTAGAGAGAAGTTTAGTTTGAATACCTGTTACCTTGGACTTATATAGAGAATGTTGGAGAGGTTTGTGGGGGACCAGTGTTGATGTGGCACCTCTTATGATGGGTTTTTGGCACGACCTGACACTCTCCTTGTGTTTGTCGGGACACATCACGTTGTAGTATTGATCTGCCGTATGCCGGTTGTAAGGTTGTCCCTTAACACGGTTTGCACTGATATGTGGCTTGTACTATTTGTCACTGTCAAGCTGGTGCTCGCCAGCAAGGTAGCTTGTTGTTTAGCGGCGAGATCGCAGGTGCGAGGCGAAGTGGGACCGAGGTGAGCACTAAGCTCACTTAGGGCTCGACGAGCTCGACCTCAATTCTCTTATTATCTTTTCTGTTATCAGATGTTCCACCTTAGTTCTTGATTCGGCTCTTTAGGGTCGTCATTTGCTCGAAAAATTCTTGAGATATCATAAAGAAACAATTTCATCTCATCCTATTCCTCACTGCGGCTTAAGGTATACAAGCCTCGAAGCAGAGGCAATCAATTTGGAGCCCAAAATCATAAATCCTGAACGTGGGCTGTTTCCACAACCCAAGCCACCTGCGGTGGTGGAATCGGTCATGATTTTTGTTCCATCGGCTTGTCCCCCGGAGATGGTGGAAATTTATCGCCAGAGGTTTACCAAATTAAAGGGGTTGGGCGCTGCTGCTCTGAGTCCCATAGATCGTATGTTCCAACCACCAGAGGGCCATTTCGCAGTGTTTACATCTTAGGTCGATTGGGGATATCAACTACCCTTTAGCTATGCCGTTAGATCGATCCTAGATGAGTTCGATATTTTCCCTGGGCAAATTGCCCCAATTCTTGGTTGTTGATGAGTATTCTCGCACGCGTTTGTAATGACCTCCACCTTTGGCTCGATGGAACAGTGTTCCGGAGATTCTACCCACCCAAGTGTAACAAAGCAGGAGACCTATTATATTGGGCGCCAGGTCATGCTGATGCTTCCAAGCTATACACGCCCACCAACAAATTGATCGGTTGGAAGATGGACTGGTTCTGGGTGAAATTGGAGACACAAAAGATGAAGGGATTCTTATATCCGCAAGGGAGATTTCCTTTCTCCCTACACTAGAATGCCAAACCTTTAGCAAAATTTTACTAGAAAGAGGATTGCGCGCTGTGGAAAGTTCAAGCACGAACCATCCGAATTCTTCAGAAGCTTACTCCGGATAATATCGATAACGTCCAGGCCGCTCAAAACCTTTACAACGATAAAATCATACACCAGTGGACTGGGGATGATCGCCTTATCACACTAATGTATCCGAACTTCGTTAGTTTGTTTTTATCTGTTAGTTCGCTTATTGTTATTTTCCTGCATGAAGGTATGGGTAAATTGCCTAACCTTGCCCTCTCCTTGGCAGAACTTTGTGTACACGCACAACAAGAGGAAGAGAAGAAGAAAACTACAGTCGAGGGGAGCTCTGATACGCTTGGTTCGCTTGGCGCGGAGATTGATGGCTATGTCGAAGCGAGACAAGGGAGAAATCTTGGTGCCTGCTGTGAGCACGCCCACCGGTTTTGTACCGAGTTAGGCCTCTAGTGAAGCCTGGTGTTATGGAGTCTCCACTTAATTAAATTTTTACAGGTCAATTAAGAAAACCCTAAAAAGTAAACCAGAGATGGGTTCGGGGAAAATGTCATGATTTGTGTGTTGGACTATATGTAATGCAGGTGAAAGGATGCTTTTTCGTTATTTGACTTGGAACCCGTAATTAATTACAGATTGGCCTACATATCCCATATTGAATAGGGAAATCAAAGTCAATGTAG
>CAOJBJ011071016.1:0-10859 GCA_948291685.1 Euphorbia celastroides | reverse complement strand
GCCGTCCGACCTCTGCTCCAGCCCCCGCCGCAGGAAACCATCGCCGTTAACGCCAACCGAAGCACTGCATCCAGATTTGCTCGCCGTTGTTAACGCCGTCGGATTCGGAGAAGAAGGGGGAGGGGAATAGAGAGAACGAGGGAGGAGAGCGATTTTCGGCAGGGGAGGGGTCGATTCGGCGGGGGAGGGGTCGATTCGACGGCGAAGGTGTCGTTCGGGGCCGGGGACGGGGCACCGACGGCGGCGGGAACAGGCGTGGGCGGCGGGGAACGAGGGAGGGGTTTTGACTTTTTTGGTTTTTTTGAATTGGGTAATTGGGTTGTGTAAATGGGTTAATGGGTAAAAAGTTTAGGATTTAGGGTTATTGGGTCAAAATTACAGTCTGGACAAAAATGCCCCTTGCCACGTCAACATTTTTAACTCTGTTAACTAAATGTCCTTGTTTTGCTAATAGAGACAAACATCAGGGGGCGTTTTGCTTGGTTTTAAACATCAGGGGGTATTTTGCTGAAAAGTGAAACATCAGGGGGTTTTTTTTGAACTTATCCCTATTTAATATATAGGCTCACTAAGGATACATGGAAGTGTTCAAACACTCAACCTTCAAATCCATATTATGTAAGTAGACCATTTCAAATAATTTTTTTCACAATACTTTATCTTTCTCTCATTTACTACCCCTTCATTTATGGTTCTTTAAGGTTTTACTATAACTTGCTCCCAAACATGCCCTATATATGTAGCCTATTTCAAATGTCTCCCTCCTACTACTGGCTAATGCTCTTAATTCTGACATTTTCTTTGCTTTTACAAAATTATTTTACATGGCTAACTATGCAAACATATACAACTTTCTAAGTTTGAAGTGTTGCCCTAATATGGTCACAATCAAGTTTCCAATGAAAATTGAATAATTGCTTTCAAATTGTTTCCTATTTCTTCTCATTGATATGGATGTGAATACGACTTATACTGCAAGGCTAATTTCTCGTCATAAAATACATGCTTTATTAGCTTAATTGTAACTAAAAGAGGAATCAAAGAGAAACGTACCCTCTTGTCGTCAGATGTATTGAAACATGTCACTTAAAAGAGAGCATGTGCTATCTGCCACTATGAACTGAAGTGATCCGTGAGATGACCTGATTAAGTTCACTCAACAAAAAAATAGTTCAAATTTTTTTTTCTATTTTAGGAAATCATTATTGTGATAGAAAATGAAAGGAAATGGGGATAGTTGTTTTTCTTTTGTTTTTTTTTTCTTCTCAGTTCCACTTGCATTATACAAATTAACACTGCAATTTGCACAATTTTCTACCATTCACTATATATATATATATATATATGAAATTAAACTTTGACATAAATAGGTCTAGTGGTTACTGCTAAAAGTCATTAGTTTAGTCCAAAATTACGAAACTGGATATAGGGTTTTTTAATCATATATTCGACCTAAGTTAGTTTGATAACGTGCCCATTCGTAATATTGTGACTTCGAATATTTTCAAAGTTTTCAATCCAATTTTGAAAAATGGCTTGAGTAATGAATATAGGTAGGTTATTAGGAACCCCCTAAATAACGTATGTGGTCCTAACGAAATTTAGATCAAAATTTACATTTTGTGTTAGTTATTTTAAACTCTCTTACACTTGTTTCAGGTGTGAGCACGTGATTTAGTTTGGGGTCATAAGGAATCAATAGTTCATATTGGTTACATTGAATCAAAAGTTTAGAACAAGCGGAAGTGAAGTTAAGAAGATCAATAGCCAGAAATCGCAGCACACAAAGTTTTCCTAGAACTAGTTGAACCCACCATAAAAGTTTTGGGCATAAGTTTTAAAGCTTAAAGGACTTGATTTAAGCCAGATAACGTTTTGAAAGGTCTTGGGGCAAAAGTAACAATGTGGAACATAAAAAGAGTAAAAACGGAGAATTTTAAAGGTTGTTATTTGAGATGTTTGTGGACAGTTTTAAGCCTATAAAGAGGACCCAAAATCTGATGAAAAAGAAGAGTACTCACCAACTACTCTGAAGATTTTATTAGTCCAAGTTTACTGGTTGGAGATTGAAAATTCCGACCTCTCCTTCATTTGTTTTTCATGATACGAGGTTAGTATCTAAGACCCAACTCATCTAAATTTAGTTCTTTTGCTTATGTCTATGTTGTGATTTGAGTCCCAGCTGTATTTTGTTTGAACCGAAAATTCAGTCTTATTGCTTCTTTAATGTTAGAATATATAAAACCCAAATGAACTTTCATATTTGATTATTGTTGTTCTTTGACGTTTTTAGTTTAGATCTGGTTTTGTTTTTTGTTTCAAGTTTTTTCCCTTAAAATAGCCTTAAAATAATTTTCAAAACATTTGGAGTCTCCTTAATTTGATTTGTACAACTCAAATTATGTTTTTACAAAACTAACATAAAAATGTCACTGTTTCTAAATTTACGAGGCTATTCATAATTTCTGGGAATTTTCGGTACATTAAATTTGAACTCGGAAAACATTATTGTATTCTAAACTCAAAGGCAAATCTGGTTTCAAGTTTTTTTCCCTTATAGACTTAACACAATTTTCAAAACATCTAGAATCTCACAAATTCAATTTGTACAACTCAAGTTATGCTTTTTTACAAAAGTAACATATATTTGTCACTGTCTGGATCCACAGAATTATTTATAATTTCTGGAAATTTTTGGTATATTAAATTTGAATTTGGACAACACTATTGTATTCTAAAATCTGTAACAAATCTACACATAAGTTTTGAGTTCAATTTAACTTAGGATAGGACACATTATGGCCTTCGGAAGCTGTTGTAACATTTTTCAAGCTCTCTAGACAGGTTTGGAATGTTTTGTAATTTGACATAACCTATTGTTATATTTTGTATGAGTTAGTATACCATAACTATCCGATTTTTTTATTTACTGATCCATGAATGTGCCCTTGTTTTGGAAATAGATAGTTTACGAGTTTTTGTTTAAAGTTAATCTTTCTTCCTTTCTAATGTAATTAAAACTTGATAAAACTATCATATTAAGGGTGTAGGCTATTTTTACTTTGTATTGTTTATAGAGCAAATCTTACTAAGGCACCTACATAACTAATCCTATAATTACGACTATTTTTCTACTTTTACGTGATTCCACAAGTACAGGGAAAAGGAATTTTTCTACTTTTTTGCGGTGTCCCTTATCCACCTCCGTGACCGGCCAACCACAGTAGTAGGTCCAACGATCTCCAAATCAACCTCACAGCGCAGCTCCTCCTACAGTCGGCGGAATCCAAGCTTGACCAAACAATGCAGCTCCTCCTCCGGTCAGCGGACACCAAAATCACCGATCCAGGAATTGCGAAAAAGAAAGATGAATTCTCATCTAATCTAACAAAATCGGAATTCAATTAACTGTTGAGAAGAAAAGAACGAATTCAAAAGTTATTTTGCCATGGAAAGGGAGTTTTGAGGTCGGTAATCTAAGAAGTTTATAACAGAAGTGAAAAGAGGGAAATTGGGGATGATTTCTAGGGTTTTGAGAGGCAGAAAAGAAAAATAGGGCGGTTGACGGTGTACCTGTGGCTGGAGTCGATCACTGGATTGTGAAGGAGGGGAAAAACGATGTGAGCCGAGAATTTAAAATTGAGAAAATCGGTGAAGATAAATGACCCCAGAGGATTGTGGAAGAGAGGGATAATATGATGGAGTCTCATTGAAATGACAAATATGACTTCAATTTATGATCAAATAGATGTGATTCATGGAGGTCAATTTGGTAAGAAAAATGTTATACTTTATTTAACAATGGTATAATATTTTATAATTATAGTGCAAAACTATTATACCTTTTCAAATTTTGGGATAATATTCTTACATTATTTGTGTAAAATTGTTATACCAATTTCATTTTGGTATAATAATTTTCCATTGAATATATAAAAGTGTTATACCTTTTCAAATTTTGGGATAATATTTTTACATTATGTGTGTAGAATTGTTATACTGATTTCATTTTGGTATAATAATTTTACATTGAATGTATAAAAGTGTTATACCTTTTCAAATTTTGGGATAATATTTTTACATTGTTTGTGTAAAATTAATCCTAATTTCATTTTGGGATAATACTTTTACATTGAGTGTATAAGAGTGTTGTACCTTTTCAAATTTTGGGATAATTTTTTTATATTGTTTGTGTAAAATTGTAATACCAATTTCATTTTAAGATAATACTTTTACATTGAATGTATAAAAGTGTTACACCGGTTTCAGTACACGGTTCGTATAGAAATATTATACCAATTTTCATTTTGGTACACTATTTATATAAAAAGTATTATACCGATTTCAATTTGGTATAATGTTTTTATAATTATAGTACAAAACTGTTATACCTTTTCAAAAACGGTATAATATTTTTACATTAACAATGCAAAAAGTATTATACTTTTCTGAAATTGAGATAATATTTTCATAACAATAATGCTGAATTGAAAAAATATTATACCGATTTCAATTTGATATAATATTTTTATAATTATAGTGCAAAACTATTATACCTTTTCAAAAACGGTATAACAATTTGAAGTGAAAAAAAAAGTTCGTCAAAAGTATATCATCATGGAAAGAAAAAAATATAGAATCGTGTCAAAAAAATCAACGGTTTGAGAGATATGACCGTTTCAAATTTGAAAATAAAAATTCATTAGGAGAGAGGTAGTGGGGCCACTCAAAAACAAGGAGACCTCCTCCTCCCTTGAGAATCATGTATAACTATGAAAAATTATGTAAAAGTTAGAATTTAATGTTCTTTTATGTAAAAATAAAAACAAAGATTGATATCCTAGTATTTTCTATAATTTCCCTTAATTAACCAAATACCTAATTACATATTCTCCCCTCAATTACTAAAAACCTGCAAAATCACTCCCAATCATCACTTACCAACTCACTGCCAATTCCATCACCATCCTCTCAAGTTGAAAAGGATTCAAACCCGTTATATTTTCACTCCGCCAATCACACAATCAAATGATTAAATCAAATCTTCTTTTTTTCTTCTTCAACACCATCACACAATCATTTCTCGCTGGAGAAATCAATGAGCTCCAACATGCCGCTGACAACTATGCACCCCGTAATTTCGTTGCCCTCGTTCCTCCTGGGCATATGGAGAGGCCAAGGGGAAGGAGGGTATCCAACCATTAACTTGCTCAACTACAGAGAAGAGAATGACAATATTAATTTCATCACCGGCAGCTCTACACCCTGTAATTTTCCCCAATTCTCGGTAAGGTTTTTCATCCCTTTCCCTAATTCCGAATTCGATTGGAAATTAGAAACCGTAATTTAGGAATTTGAAATCGATAGTATTTTTTATTATGTAGCCGGTGACAAGCTACAGTCAAAAGACTTGAAAACTCAGCTTCGACGAGCTTATGCATGGAGAGGGCGGTTACTGGAGACCTAAGCTCGATGGATCCACTAAAGTTGTTATTTCTCAGAGCACTGGTATTGTTGAAGTTCAAGTTTGATTTTCCTTTTTATCAATTTAGATTCGAATCTTGTTTTCCGGAAAAGTCACTGGAAAGTCAGCTACTCTCCCATCAAAA
This sequence comes from Euphorbia celastroides, assembly GCA_948291685.1. Classification (NCBI taxonomy): domain Eukaryota; kingdom Viridiplantae; phylum Streptophyta; class Magnoliopsida; order Malpighiales; family Euphorbiaceae; genus Euphorbia; species Euphorbia celastroides. Next base: position 5,250 of record CAOJBJ011071016.1, on the reverse strand, counting down.
TCAAGTTACCACGTTAAAACGTTAGGGACTAAATTGGCCGGTCTTAAACGTTGGGGACTAAAATGAATTTTTCGGCAAATGTTGAGGGCTAAATCATGCATTTAGCCTTTTACATATTATTTCAATTTTACCCCTCCAAAATGTGTAACGATGGCAGCGTAGAGTTTGGAGGGCTGAAGGTTCGGGGAAAAGAACTGCGAGTTTAGAAATTGATTTTAATTTGATGGTTAGTGATGGGTGGGCTTTGAAAAGGTGTTTCTATGATAGGTCATCACGAAACAATTTTGGAAGTGGTAATGAATTGGCTCAAGGATCAATTTTTCTCGTATCTTCTTCTTTAGATGGAATTTGTAACCGGGACTTCCTTCTTTTTCCTGTGCTCATTGTTCTAATTTGTGAATTTATCTTCACGTAGCCAAGCACTACATGACTTTTTAGCCCTTTTATTCATTTTTTAGTAAGAGTAGGATCATTTAAATTTGACACCTTTGACACCAAATGCACACTTTTCCAGATTTAGCTTGAGTCGGTAAAGATTCATGTGTATGTGGACCATATGTGGCTGACATGACATCGAGCTTTTTGGGACATGTGGTGTGGCGTATATGGAATGGAGAGAGTTGTGACATGATCAAATGTCAAAACAGAGTCAGTTGTTTTGTTTTGGTTTGGGATTGGTGTGACATGATGGATGTAGGGGCGACGAGCAAGTTGGAGCGGATTAGGTTGAGCCACATCTCGTTCACTATGTACGATGAAAGGTTGTTTGACATTGTTGCATGCATGAATCTACAAGTATTTCCCATGCTCCAGACTAGGATCACGTATGCCTGTACGCCCTAGACAGCCTAGAGCCGTCGTGTGGGTCCCGTGACATGAGAAAAAGGTTGGGAGAATCGGCGGAATACGCGCATGCATTGATCACTTGATGGCTGAGGAGGTATTTGAAATTAATTTATTATGTTTGAATTGAATTTATCAAATAATTGAATTATTGTGCATGTATTACATCGATACAGATTACCTAGATGTTGTATGATTATGATCCTACTCCAGTAGTCCGGAGGACCAAATTCCAAGGTCTGATTATGTATCAGGACATCATTGAGTCCTACATGCCTAGCTGAGTGGTGCACCAATTGGGGCGTGTGCAGTCCATTCCCCTACCGATTATCAACCAAAGAAGGTATGTAGGTCATCCAACCACAGGAAGTACAAAGTGGAATGTCCGACGAAGGGAGTGATAGATTTGTGGATGTCATTTTCGATTAGTGGATTCATTACCCTTGATTATTTTAATTCTATTGCATTAGATCCGGCTTCTTGCTCTAATGACTACATGTGGTGGTACGGGCAATGTTCGCATCTATATTTGCTCAATGGACTTAGAGTCAATGTTCAACCTTCCCACGAGAATACATACTACGTAAATATTAATTTTTGAAAATAAGTTTTTCATCATCTCAGTGATTGTTTATTTTGTTATCTATATTAGTTGTATTGGATTCGGTATTTTATTTTATGTTAAATTTTTTTGATGTTGTTACTATTAAACTTGTATTGTCTGTTAATGTGTGTTGGAATTTGTTTGTTAATGCGTTTTAAAACTTGTTTGATTCCGTTCATATACTTTACCAAGTATGATCACGTCACTATGCATAGTAAAAAATTTCAATTAGCCAAAAGTATCATTTATTTACTTACAGACAAAACCATTGTCTCTTCACATCTAATATTCAGACACTTTACAAAGTATGGTCATGTCACTCTGCAAAGCGAAAAATTTATCAGCAAGGTAAAAAATTTAAAGTGCGAGGAATAGTCGGAAGGTGGTTGGAAGACCATCCCTCGACCTGGATATAATGGGATGCACAACCATAAGTTCATTCTATACCCAGAAAGGCATCCATCTCATAACAAATTCAGTAAAGAATCGGCATAGCTAGTATGCAATCTTCGCAAGGCTCATACAAAGCCATCAAGCATAATGGTGGCTCTTAAGGATCAGTTCCCTCAGAAACATCACAACATAAACCAAGTCTACAGCATGAATGAGAAGATAAGAAAAGATGAGTTTGAGGATTGAGATGTTATTGGTCAATTCTTCCACCGTGCAATTCAAAACAAGTACGTGTACATGAATGACATGAATCTAGAAACTAGAGTTGTTACCCATTTGTTCTTAGCACATCCTACATCGGTCAATCTCTTGAAATAGTATCTGCACTATGTCGGTATCGATTCAACATACAAAACAAATCGGTTCATGATGCCTTTGGTGGAATTTGTTGGAGTGACCCCGAAAAATCATAACTTTCTTATCGTGTTTGTGCTAATGAAAGACGGGACTACAGAAAAGCTACGAATGGGAGCTCAATAATCTGAGGATCTTGTTTGGCTCTGACTTGATCCTCGATGTCACCGTCACTGACTGTGAAGGTGACTTGCTCTCATCTTTGCCAAATGTATTTCTATACTCAACACATTTGCTTTGCCTTTGGCATATTATGCATGATGTGTTCAACAAGATTTTAAAATTATTCAAGAATCATGATGTCACCAAAGATTTTGTTGATGGAAAATGGAAGGATGTTCTGAAATCTCAAAAGAAAGAGCAATACAATAAAAATGTTTACCTCATGGACGATGCATAGAGCGACACATCAGCTTTTACAAACTATGTTCATGGCTAGTGGCTGCGACACAAAGAGAAATTCGTTTATGCTTGGACCAATCAAGTCCTTCACCTAGGGAATGTAACAAATTATTAGGTGGAGAGCGAGCACGCTTCGCTGAAGACCTAGTTATACTCCTCCATTGGATCAATTGATACAATTTGGGACAAGGTACACCAACAGATTGAGACACAGATAAATGAGATAAAGTAAGCATTTTATTGGTTTGTTTTGTTCCAAATTTTTAAAATTATTCTTCATCCATTAATTCTTCCAAATTTATTGTAGATTCAGGTTTTTGGTTAGAATAGTCTAGAATGAAGCATTGTCCAAAAACCTCGTAGTTTCCTCTACAATACTTAACCTATGAAGTTTCTATCACGCCCAACAACTATTAGCTTCAGAGATAACGCGCATGTATAAGTGGGGAGACGCAGTCTATGACAAGTGTTCATGTGCTATGCAAACAACACATGGTCTGCCATGTGCATGTGAGTTATAGGATGCGTTCTTGTCAGAGTCTGCAATCAGCGTGGATTAGATCCATGAGACCTAGAAAACTCTACTATTTGAAGATTCTAGTGCGCATGCTTTTGCTTTTAATTATGGAGGTGATCCCTTAAAGGCACGTCATTACTATGCTAGAATGAGGGAAGATGTCCTAGGCCATAGATAGGCTTATGTGTACAACATGGTGTGCTATCTAGAGGATGAAAGGGTCAGGGGATGACCTAGAGGTAGTAGAGGTATAAGGCATGACAAAAGTGCTTAAGAGTACAACAATTTCGTTCAAAGAGTTCAACTGGGCGAAAGAAGTCGTCCAACAATGACTCAATGCCTTTAGTGAACAATGGTATGAACACTCTCTTGCACTTTTTAAGTTTATTTTATGAAAGTTTTTTACCTTATTGGAGTTCTTTGTTTTTTTATAGAACCTTGCGGTGTGCGCCCAAAAGATTATTTTTTCAATCAAAACATTCCAGCAATCTATACGAGGCGTAGTAATTGTGAGAGGAGATGGAAATTATGGATATAGAGTTGTTGCTTTTTGGATTTTCAACAACGAGAATCAATATCCCATTGTCAAAATGTCTATGCCGACGAATTGCTTGCCAAAGCAAAACTCTAGGCATAGGTCTACCAAAGCAATATGCCTGCCGCTTTTCACCGTTTGCGTTAGAAAGGAGGGTCATGTAGCGTAGCGTATGAAATGACAGTCCAGGAAGACTTATTTCTCATTGCAACTTTGTCCAATGCAGTTGTCATTTTCTTGGGGTATTCTATTGAGTATCCAGATTCCACAGGCATGTGTGTTACTTGTTTGTCGTCGTACGCATAAGAAGGGAAAACAAAACCAAAGCGAAAAATCTGCATTGCCCATTTGGATAATCCAAGCCACTACATAAGGTTGAACGTAAACGATAATCGTCCTATGCCACCAATACTTCAACTACGACATGACAAAAAAAATGAATTTTGCCGCAACTTGGGATACACTGTATAGGATGAGATTAGAGGCATAGGAAGATTCAAACCGTCATCCTCGTCAATAACTCTGCAACTGTAATTTTTGGCATTTCAATTTGTAAACGTACCACTAATGTTAATTTTTAATATAATTTATTTAATTACATGTTCTTTACTTTTATAATTATATGTTATTTTTAATTATTACTTTAATAATAATTTAAATAAATAAAAAAATAAAATAAATTTCAGAGGCCAAAAAAGTAATCGGCACCACTGCACCGGTGGCCTGTCTGGCCGCTGGTACAATTATAGCAGTGGTTAAGGTTTTCGCCGCTTCAACTAAGGCAGCAATATCCTTAGTCGCTGCCCTACTAAACCGACGGTAATTTCGGCCGCCAATCTAGTGGCACTGACTTTAATTTTGGCTGTCAGTGCCGGAATCTTTCCTCCTCATATATGCAAGGGCATTTTTGTCCATTTTCGGGCGGTGTTCAATAAAAACGGGCGGTGAATAGTAAAATCTAATAAAAAAAGGTATTCAATTGTATTTTCCTTATAACATATTTTAGTTATCTATGAAACTCTTTTGGTGTTGGCCCCATTTAATATTAATAATAGATGCAATTTATTGACTTAAGAAATAACCTAGATGTTTTAAGTAGGTAATATTAGTTACAGTTTAGGTAAGAAATATTATTAAAATAGGAAATAAGAGAAGCGAGTATATATTAAATTAATTTAAGATAACGTCATGTATCGTAGAATTTTTCAAGCAGGAAATATAGGGTAATAAGGCCTTGTTCTCTTCGCCTTCTATTTGGTTCAGTTCAGTTCAGTTAAGTTAAGTTAAGTTCAGGTCATATCCATTGATTTTAGTTGAAAAAGTAATGTAAAAAAATTAAGTTCAGTTCAGTTCAGTTCAAGTTTTAAAAGTTGAAGAGAACAGGGCCTAACTCCTACAACTTGAAAGGCTAGATTTGTTACCTCCGGAGTACATGGACCACTTTCAATGGGACAACAAGGACGAACTTATACCTAAAACTGTCGTCTTCTAGTATGGTGACTATTCAAACAATGGCAGGCTCTCGTAATTTTGAACTCTTCA
>CAOJBJ011070949.1:0-14661 GCA_948291685.1 Euphorbia celastroides | reverse complement strand
GAAGAAACAGTGGAATATGTTTTGGCATTAATTGATGAGATGCTAACAGGTGAAAATAAAGTTCTTTGCCTCTTATTTATATGCTTTTCTCATTTTAGTTAACTTATTGATGATATTCATTGGCAGCTAACCCAAAAAGAGACAAATTGTTCCATGACAAGTCTCTCACAAATGAAGATACTTATGAACCTTTCTTAAGTTGAGTATTCTGAACTTGTTGAATTGTCGTAGATTTGAGCTTTATTTCATATTCTTTCTATTCATTTATTCATCTATTCATTTTTGAACTTTTTGTTGATGTTAGAGGAATTTAACCTTTGGTGAAATGTGCTTACTTCAGCTGTTGATTCCATGATTTCATTGTGTTACGTCTTGAATGAATCTTGAATGTTGTGTTTTCTTGATACTTGGTTTAATTTGAGCTTACTATTGCTGCTGTTGCGTTTTTTTTAGTGTCATACGATACTTCACATCAGTTGGTGTAATCTAGTTATTTTAGATGGAATTTGTCGATGAGCATATTTCAGAAAATACTGTCATCTATGTTTAATTTCATCACTCTTTTTTAATGTAATTGTATAGAGTACAGATTGTGTATGCTTAAATTTTGAAATCTGTGCTGCATGAAAGCTTTGAGAAATCAATTCATATTGATTTGGTCTAAATTGGTTCTAGGTGATACACTGCCGTATATCCTGTACATAAAAGTCGTCTTCTGTAGTTGGAAAGATGGTTTTGCAGTTGGAAATGATATGATTTTATGTCATTTATGCACTCAGATGCACAGACACATCCACACAAACTTACATTAAAAAACTAAAAGCTAAGAGAAGCTTCAAATTGGCCCAATTTCAGATTGCTGTGGAAGCGTAACTGGTTCATACAAGAAAAGAGCTGCAAGATACTTGCTCTGATAGTAAGGTAGTTAAAATATGGTATACCTATTGTTCAAGTGTAACGTATAACAATTAATTTATTCTATTACTCCACTTATAGTGCTAAGCCAAAAAATCAAGATGTTCTCACTTCAAATGGAGAAGCCTCAAATTCAAAGAGCAAAATCACTACCCTTGATGATGTACTAAAGGGATTAGTTGAATGGCTGTGTTCCCAGGTCTGGAAGATGCAGTTATTTGGCTGTAATATACAATTGATGGTTAATCATATATTTATGTGGTACTTATATCGTGCAGCTTAAGAAGCCTTCACATCCTAGTCGCGGTGTTCCAACTGCCATCAGTTGCCTTGCAACATTACTGAAGGAACCTGTGGTCAGATCATCATTTGTAAAAGCAGACGGAGTCAAACTTTTGGTTCCTCTAATAACTCCTGCATCTACCCAGCAATCAATCCAGGTAATCTCCAATAGAAGTTACACGGATAAGTTCCATCTATGTTTTTTACCTGGTTAAATAATATATATGGAGTGTTCAAGTCATTCTTTTAGTTAGCATGGTGACAAGCATTAATCATGTGGCATAATATAAATCAGTAGAAGTTATTTATGATTCTGGATTCTGACTAATTGTTCTTGTTTACAGCTTCTTTATGAGACATGTCTTTGTATCTGGCTATTATCATACTACGAACCAACTATTGAATATTTGGCTACGTCTAGAACCTTGCCACAGCTAGTAGATGTGGTAAAGAGTTCCACAAAAGAGAAGGTTGGTTCTCCTTTTGTTTTTTGCTGCGTATATTTATAACTCTCCATCATCCAAGTTAATATTTATCAGGTTTCTGTCTAGTGCTTCATCAACTTCCCTTGCATTTCACTTGTAATTATTATGAATCTTTTCTTACATGATGAAAATTGGCTCTGAAAACATGCAAGTGGTATTCTGCTGGGCAGAGCTTCCCCATCTTTGAACTTCAGAGATTCAATGGGCTTAAAATTGTGCATTGAATAAATCTTATCCTCAATCTGATTTATCTTTCCCATTTCACTGTTTCTGCTAGGTTGTCAGGGTGATCGTCTTGACTTTTAGGAACTTGCTTGCTAAAGGTACCTTTGGTGCACAAATGGTAGACCTTGGACTGCCACAAGTAGTTCAAAGTTTGAAATCACAGGCATGGAGTGATGAGGTAAGAGAAATATATGTGCAAATTTGTCCTCCCTGAATTCTGTATGATTCTGCAAATATATCTATAGAATAATACGCAGACATAAATACTTACCTTCTAGGATCTTAATATCTACTGAAAATTACTTTTGCATCATGTTTGACCATAGTTACTAAGAATATGTTTTTAAACTAAACTTTGGTATTCTTGATACTTTATTGTGTTTATCTCTTTGTCTTCTTTTATAAAAATCAATGTTCTGGTCACTTAAGAACATAGTTGATTACTTAGGTAACACATACTTGCTTGGGTCAGACGGACTTAGGTTAGTAGTAGGGTGGCCTATGCTGTCTTCCATAGTTAGGGGCTATGCTATCTGCCATATGAAATACTACTAACAATTTTTATGTATAACTGATGTCAGATTTTGACATGCCTACTTACCCAATTCTGTTTGAACTCAAACCAGGACAATGAAAAGGAATTGATAGAATCATACTGTCATGTGTTAAGTGTTAAGCATATAGATAAAGTAGCTAAAGTACCTGCATTTCGCTTCACTTGACTTGTGCTGATTAACCATGAGCGCGTGGAAAGAAAAAGAGAGATAATTGTTACTGTTGATGTTTGTTTCTAATTCTAACTACTTGTAGATCCTCGTAATTTTCAAAACGAAGATGAAGCATATTTATTATATAAATTTAACTTGCAAAAAGAAAACAACCAAAGAATAATTGTATATTTGTATTCACTTTTAAATTCAGTACAAGGTAATTTGAATCTGCTACTAAAGAGACTAAAGATCATGATGATAACATGGGTTATATGGTGATCAATTCGTCATTGATGTCGGAAAAAATTCTTATTTGCTTTTTTATTAAACTACGCATTTTGATATTGAAAGTCAATACGAGCTGTCTTCTTATTCGTTTCTTGACTTGTTATAATGGTTAGGGTAATCCTTTGTTACTTGAAATGGAGGGAGTACTATGGCTCTTCATTCTTTAGCACTCTTTGAGAGAATGGAGTTTGGGCATTTAACTTCCAAGGCTTTCTCTTGTATTCATGTCAAGGAGAGGCATGTGCATTGAGGCAACAAAAAAAAAAGAAAAAGAAAAGAAAACTCAACAAAACGTTAAAGTGCAAAATGCTAGGTAAAACTTTAATTGTCAGATAAGTGAAGTTAGCCAGCCCCATCTAGCATGGTACCTAGGCTTGGTTATTCGTTAAATTAAGTAACCCACTGAACAAATTACCTCTAATTTAAACTCAAAAATTTATCTGTTGAAAGTATACTTGAATTCAATGCAAAATAATCAAATATCATAAAAGCAAACAAACAAATCTATAGCTTGAGAATATGTAAATTCTAAAGAATAATTATGTTTGTTGAACTTTGATAACCTTTCAGGTTATTCTTTCCATTGATTTTTAGCAGTGTAGCACTAGCAGTACAAGAATCTGAAAAATATGCTTGAACTTTGTGCATGTTAAAAATTTCTAGACTTCAGAAAGTGTTTTTTATGATAAAATGCGGCGAATCGTAGATTGAAGGAGTAAAATAATTTAGTCATTGATATAGTTATAGTATTTGTTGGCTTACTACTTAAATATGATTTGCAATTTTGCAGGCAAGCTAAAATTTGTGAAAATCACTGTTTTTTTTAGAATAGAAAAGGATATGTAGCGCAATGCGTTATTTTAAAAAGAAAAGCTTGCAGAAGACAGTTTGTTTCCTTGCATGACTTATTATCATCAAAAAAGTTGGGACCTGTAAATGGTAAAATCAACTAAACAATTGGTTAAAAAGGGTGAAATCCTAACAATATAAAGTACGTGTACCGGAGGCACGAGTCTCAAGGACACGATTGTGCCTGAGCTATGGCCAGGTGCAGAGGGTCATTCCCCTAGTGAGGCGCTGTTGGACTTGTATTAGATCTTATCTGTTGACTAAAAGTAGACACGTAATTTATTTTCTTTTTAACAAATTTACTACACTCTTAGGAATCATTTAAAGAATAGATGCTTTATCTTTTTGAGAAGCCATGACTACCTCCAAGGTATATGGATTTTTAATTTCAGATCTCTCATTAGGAAACTTGAATTTTTTTGCAGTCTTGTGGAATTGTTGCTGAAGCAAATAAATAATGCAGCTTACTTTGACTCTTATTGTTCGATTACGTCGTTGAGAATAGAATGAAATCCCTATCCTTTACTATAATGCCAGTTAGCTATGGTGCAAACATAGTTGTTTGACTTGATCTTATGTATCTAAGCTAGACAGAAAACCTCAACAGAAAGTTCAATACCTAGTCTATCAACAATCCAACACATCAGAACAAATAAAAGTTCAGGGTTACCTTGTCTGAAAGGCTCGTTTCAATAATTATTTTATCTAAGGCTCTCATATGTTTTCGAAGCAGCAACATTATCTGAAATAAGAGTTCTGCTTCTACATCACGAGATATGCTTATATGATTCACTGTATGGTGATCTTCTATGAGGCCCCCGGAATGAGAGCAACATTTTGATTTTATTTCTATTTCAAAAAGGAAAGAAAAGTCTAATGCTCTTTTTTTCCTGAATGCTCTGCAGGATCTGTTAGATGCTCTAAATCAATTGGAAGAAGGCCTCAGAGATAATATTAAGAAACTTAGTTCATTCGATAAGTACAAGCAGGAAGTCCTTCTTGGCCATCTAGACTGGACACCTATGCACAAAGATCCTACATTCTGGCGTGAAAATATTAAGTATTTCGAAGAAAATGACTTCCAGGTATTTAATCATCCAGCTTACTGATCATCTAATTGATTAGGCCGTGCACCAATTGGGAGTAGCTCAAATTATCACAAAAAAAAATTAATTAGGCCTTGCTTCATGAAACACTTGACATTTGGAATAACCCTAAACCAGTTACTTGCTTGAACCCGGAATAGTCATGAGTAGTGGGGACAAGTTAAAAACGAAACTGAAGTTTAAGGGTTGTTTGGAGTTGCTGTTCCAAGAAGTTACTCTTAACAAACTTTTCGTGGAACAACAGATTTTGCCCTTGGACAACACATTTTGGCTCTTCATACTGATTAGGCCTAATAGATCTAGGACCTCCTGAACTTGTCCCTAATAGCCTCTCGCCCCTTGAACTTTCGAAAGCTCCTTTGCCTCCCTAAACTTGGAAAGCTGTAACGGTTAGCCCCCTTCAACTTACAAAAATTCACCAATTTGAACCTCCTCAATGCCACTTGTTGGCTTTTGATAGGCTTGACTTTCTAAAAGTGTCATTTTTGTTCTATCCAACCAGAAGTTGACATGTAAATGGTTTAGAGGTACTTATTAGACAAGTTTAAGGGGGGCGAGAGGCTATTGGGGACAAGTTTAGGGGGGTGAAGGGCTATTTGGGACAAGTTAAGGGTTCTGGATATAGATTTCCCAAATCCAAAATCTTTAACTTGTATGGAAAGCTCAAAACGGTGCGTTCAAAACAACAATATAGGAAAGCAATTCCTAACAGAATCTTAATAAAGTAGTGTCGGGCCAGGGGTCAAAGTGATCAAGTTGACCGATAACTGAAGCGCCAATCATTTTGAAGTGCTAAGCTTGGAAACATTTGAATTTGAATGTGATGTTGGGTGGTGCAGATTCTGAGAGTCCTAATGACAATATTGGACACATCGAGCGATGCAAAAGCTCTGGCAGTTGCATGTTTTGATCTGTCACAGTTTATACAGCTTCATCCAGCAGGGCGAATCATAGTGACAGACCTGAAAGCCAAAGAGGGTGATGAAGCTCATGAACCATCAAAATGCACAAGTCACGAAAAACGCTCTTCTCTGCATTCAAAGGCTGTTCCTAGGCGCCAAGTATGCTAGCTTTTTGCAGGCTTAATATTGGTATATCGGTTTTCAATCTCTCTATGGTTTGGTTTTGCATAAAATAAGTCTTAGTTACTGATAAGAGGTCATCAATTTTCGGATTATTTATTGATTTATTTGTACGCTCTTTTGGGGGTGTACATACTGCTTATCTCATCATTAGTGGTTCAATAATTGAGATTTATGTGGCGTTTCTGCTTACATGAGTTTTCATTTCGTGTACATCTTTTTGAAGTAACTACACATGACTGAGATTTAGTTTATATATATTTTTTGTTGGAGACCAACTTCAGTATTGAGTGTGGCCAGTTATGCTTGATAAGTTATTGCTTTATGTAATTGCATGGATAAACTAATGTGCTTCTTACTCAACACAACTTATCAATAATGTAATCTTAAGTTTGAAATTGATCAAATGCTCCTTTTTACATTTCTCCCTCGTCATCTACTGCAACTCTCTCGGCTCACATTGGACAAGCTCTGGCGAAACTGCACTATCTCCACGGCAACGCCAATTCGCTCCGGCCACCAATTTTGAAAATTGAGAATCCCCACCACCGCCGGCAGGCTTCATTACAGGCCTCCTGACCCGATATTTTAACTTTGGTAGCTCAATTGTTACTGAATCTTAAATCTGAAATCGAAATTGCTTGGCTTCATTATTGGAGAAATTGGATGATAAGATTACATAAAATAATAATTATCTGATTGGGCTTTGAAAAAGCAAAATAAAAATTACTTTTGTAGGCAAATGAAACAAATGCCCTAAACTAACAGGATCCAAATTATTCAAACATTTTATGCAGTCCTCCTATTGTGCCTTTTCGTTGACTACAGAAAGATATAGGATTTTAACTATGAGAAGTACAGTATAATTATAAGACAACTAAGGGATGGATTACGTTCATTTTACAAGGCATTACAAGCTGTTGAAGTAATGAACTGCAATTTTTTGTGCTTTGGTGATGCAGAGAAAGATGCCTTTTTTTATTATATAAGAAAGTGAGGAAATGGTTGCTGAAATGATCCTCATATGCAGCTCATTTTTTATTATGTCGAAAAAAAAACAATAATTGAGTACTGAGTAGTATGCTTCAAAGATTGGTGATAATAACTTGTAAACATTAATTCAGAAACTCTAATATAGTTCTTTGTAAGGCTTACTGTCGAACACAATTGAGAACGCTCAAATAAGTCCTGGCAGAGAAAATTCAAGAATTATGATATGAATTCTCTTTCCATAACTGAGAAAAATTTTCGCTTCCAGCTATTACTCAAATTCTAGTTAATGATTTTCAGTTCTTGAGAAAATAGTATAGAGTATAACATTAGAAATGAGGTAGCTATAAATGGCCTATAAAGAGCATATAAGAGAACTAAGGGGACCATAAGCCAAACAATAACATAATTACACGAAACTATACGATATATTTTATAAGGTAATATAAGGGAAGTAGAATGACTGCAAGGAAAAACTAGGAGAGCACCAAAAAGTTTCAGAAATGATGTTAATGTGAATCTAGATTTGAAATTAATAACGAGCAATATATCGTAAAGCAAAATTTTGGGACATAAGAGCAATTGAACAATGAGTAAAGTGTATTTCTATTATTGGTTAATAACATTATCAGCAAATTAGACCCGAGACCTATGATGGTGGTCTGAAAACCGGCTCAATAGGTCTATTGCAGTTGACTATGGCGTGACAAGGCCAGGACCTATATAAACCTCGCTAAAGGCTAGCTAGACATATATCCGGCTCAACGGAACACTTGTAGCTTGAGCCGGATCAGCGAATCCTTATCGGATAAGGAAGGAATCACGAATTCTTAGAGAATTCGGATCTTCTCACCAATTAGGAAGAATCCTAATTGGGAAAGAATTCTATAATAGAAAGAAAGTGAATCCTAAACAGGATCGGACTTTCTAACTTGCTAGGCAAGACACATCGCCTATAAATACTCCAAAGCCCTAAGTCTAAAGGTACTGAAATGATCTATATTACTGAAATGAACCTACAAAACAACCGAGTAGTCCCTTTACTCTTAACCATTATTAAACCAAACAACTCCAATTTTCAGTTAACATGATTTCTAAATAGGAACAACTGAATTTTTTATTTTGACGATTGAGTTTCTGTGGGTTGAAGGAAAAGGTAGGTAGACTACCATATACAAGGATTGGAACATTCTTTCGGAAACAAAATGACAGCTACCAAATTAATATCCTGATTTTATTAATTGTCATCCAATTAAATCTTTGAATCACCCGCCGAAAGTAGCTACCCATTCTCCATTTTTCCTTCTTAAATAATAGTAGTACATGGAAAGATGGACTTTTCCGAGGCATGTGGTCTCTACAATGTACACATTATAATTTCTTTATTGCTTATAACTATTACCTTTTCCTATCAAAAATAAATATATTACCTTTTAATTTGATCCCTTATATGGGATCAAGTCTACTACTATTAATTTGTTTAGAGAAATATACCTATCAAACTACACCTAATTAATATACTGTCAATGTTATATTTACAACATACACACAATTATACATTAATTGGAAGCAAAAAAAACAGTACTATTGAATAATACAAATGTAATGTGTATATGTTGCCAAATGTGCAAACTTATTATTCCATAATGCCTAAAGAAATATATTTTTTTTTGGTATTACACTATCTTTTTTTGATAATATAGTGCCTAAAGAAATGCTTTTTGCCACAAATGATTACTCATATGAGAAAAGTGTAAGTGTAAAGAAAGAAAGGCTACATTCATATGAGTGCAATCCACGTGCGAAGAATTTATGTAGTATAAGATGGAATGGAATGCCTGAGTAAATCCATCTAATTAGTGGATTTGGTGTTTAATGGTGTTGATTTGAGAATAATTTTTTGAAAAGCTGATTTGTGAATAATCAATCACATTAATTAGGTTTAGTACCAAGTTCGATTATGATCTTCTTGTAACATGATGACACTGTCTGCAACCTTCTATCTATCCATTAAAAAAAAGGTTTAATAGACATAATCCGAAATCTAAATATGGCATGACCTTTATTATGCTAAGAGAATCTTTATTAAAATGTTTATTTTCTGATATTTTTAACACAAAAGACATTAAATCAAATAATTACTCTCCAACAAAATGTTCATTCCCCCTTTTCATAACGATATATCATCATTTATCATGCACATTGTTTATTTAACTTTCTACAAGCAGACATTCAAATAAAAGAGTGTACAATCAATTTTGATATTGTTTTAATGTTGATAAAGCCTATTATAAGAAAATATTTAATTTTTATGACTATTTCATATTTAAAAATTCACAATTTACATTGAAATAGATAATCTATTGCATCAACTTTTTATCTAATGTTTATTTTGTCACATTATCAATTTAAATGTCTATTTACATATCACATAATCGTAAGATTCACAATCTATTAGAGATGTTCTAATAACTAAGTGTATCAGCTCTAAGTTGTTGTTCCTTTTTACTAAAGTTGAGTTAGGAAAGTCAGGGTTCAAGAATTATTATACAAAACAAAAAATTCTACAAAATAAGAAAGAAAAAAAGGTAAAATGCATAGTTAGTTCTATGAACTTGTCCTAACTTTTCAACCAATACGCTGGACTTTGAAAATTGACAAATAACTATCTCATGTTGACGTGACACACTTTCGAATGGTCAAAGTCAGATCCACGTGTTTTATATGGATTGTGAGACGTCATCATGAGATGGCTAAATGACAAAAGTCGTGAGAGTATAGCTGTTTCATTGTTATTTTGATAAAGTTTGGATAGTTATTTGTCAATTTTTAAAGTTCAGCGTGTTGATTGAAAACTTGAGACAAGTTCATAAGACTATGTATTTAATCAAAAAGAAAAACCGAAAAGAAGAATATGGAGAAAATAAAAATTAAATGGAGAATTGCATGGAACTTCATTAATTTTAGTGGACAGCTATTCTCATGACGATTATACCTCACAAAACTAAGGAAAATTCTCATAAAACACATTACTCCAAATTTCTTTTTTCCCTTGTTTTACTCCAATAAAGGAATTTTCCGGGGGACTTGCCTTTTATTCGATACTATTCTAATCATAAGAGAACTACAATAAAGTTTGGTTCATATGAGAAATTTTTGCAAATTGAACCAAAAAGTGAGTCTTGACTTGGGTTATTAGCTTTTTTCTTGAAACAAAACACATACATATATATACGAAGAAGCAAACATTAGCTATTAATGAAATTAAAACTTCAAAATTAGTCTCCACAGCAATATATCAAGTTCTGTATCAAAATATAACGTATATGAAAGTACAACTCTTGAAAAATTTACGTCCAATCACAAAATTAATTCCAACTACTTGTTAGATATTATATATTAAAAAGATTGTGAGTGCTGAAAAAATGTTACTATTATATATCCTTTGTAACCATTTCGAGTTATTTATCGTAACATGTTCTACGACATATATTCCAACCATTTTGGGTCTTCATATTACACGATAACTGTAATTTTCACTCACACTTACGTTTTTTATCTCTTTCAAAGACGATATGATAAATGTCGCACTAATTAAATGAGTTGTATGATTCAGCAACTAAATAAACGATATGTAGTAATACGTGGACAAAATAATTAAAAAATTGAGTTAAAAATTGAAAAGAATGCTACTGCAAATATTTGTTTTTAATGATTTTGTAAAGGAAATAATGTATAAAACTCATCATTAATTTGATCTGAGTTATTTTTTGTCACTTTGAATTTTTGAACGTTTTTATTTGTCCTCTGAACTTGGTTAGACGTTTAACTTTACCTCCTTAACTTGGCAAAACGTTTCACTTTGCTTTCCCACTATCATGTGTCAACTTCGGGTTGATTTGATTTTTTAAAAATTTTATTTTTCTGAATTTTCTTTAACCAAGTAGGTATTGAAGGAAAAACGTGATAAGTTAAAGGATGGTTTGGTTTTTGCTTGCGTAAATATTAATTTACAGAGGGAAAATGAGTATATCAGTACACCATCCAATCCAAACAATCATTTAAACGAATTACCCAATAAATCCGACAGAATGATTATTTTGGCATGTGCAATACAGGCAACTCCTACCTGTCTTCTTTTTATTTTGTTTTTTCAAAAAATAATTTGCAAATTTTGCTTCTTGTATTACAAATATTAATAGTATTTGTTGGTTTGTGGCATTTCTTCTCTACCTAACGTTTATTTTATCCTCTAAGCAACATCATCATCATCAGCACATTCATTCCAAAAAGCAACGTTTCTTCTTACTATTTTTTTCTAAAAAAAAATATCACCACTAGATATCATGATCCAGACATTTATATACATCGAGTATAAAAGAATCACAAAAAAACTACAAAAATAAAAAATGATTTTATAATAAAAAAAATAGAAAATAAAATTTGGTTAAGACCGAAAAAGCACTAAAAAAGAAAACAAAAGTATGTTACAAACACTCACTTTTATGAACTTGTAAGGAATTGAATACATACATGAATTCAGAATTGTGTACAATCAACATGGGAAGGAAAAGGAAAAGATTATTTATCCCCTCATATTTCCTTCCTATTTTCCAAAATTTAATAAATAAATTAGAAAAGAAGACAAAAATATTCTCTTAGTCCTAAAATAAAAAGAGGAAAAAAGCAACTAATAAATGGTATCTACCTGGCACTGGAATCTTAGATCATAGGCTCCGGCTTTGCAAACCAGGCCTCCCTTTTTCCACATCTTACAAATTGACACCTTGTCTTTCTTTTCTTTTCATTTCATTTCACAGACACACTTAATTCATTAAACTCACCCTTAATTACCCACCTAAAATTTGGGTTTTTAATTTGACACTTACAAACTATCACAAAAATTCCAAATAAAAAAATTTGAACCTAATTGATGTTCTTCAATCCATAGCAGAAGCCTTCTTCTCCTTCAAGAAGCTCCTCTATCATATAGAATTCAGCTTTTGTACTTCATTTGGTCGTTTCCCTGGATTCAAATACGTCAATTATCAATGTTAATAACAAGTTCAAATTCAATTGAATGTAATTGACATAAACTAGAAAAAAAAAATAGAGTCGAAAACTACTTGTTACAGTCCGTATGAAAAATAAAATTGTATTTATTTATTTATTAACATTCTAATTTTTTTATCGAATTCTACTTTGGATCTCAATTCCATCAACAAATATTAATGAAGCAAAATAATTTTGATTTGAAATTTAGAAAAATGGAAACTCATAAAACGCCGGTGCTATAATTTTCTAAAAAAGCTGTCAAATTAACGGAAAAAAGTGATTTTTTGACCATCTTTAACAATTTAGCTAAAATATTTACCTGCTATTCATAATATGCAAGTCCATTTTCCATGGTTCTAGCTCGGGTTTCGACGTGTCTTAGATCCCGAAGATGTTGGAGAATCTCTTGGAGAAGTAGAACCCCTTTGTCTCCTTTTTTCAAGGATGTCACACAATGTTTCAAAAACTCTCTATCTTCTTCTAGCGCTTGTAGCCTCTCATAAACATGTTCCACTTCTTCCTCTATTGCCACTCTCCTCGACTCTGCTTCATGTTTGTTCACTTTTGATTCTGCTTCTTCGGTTTCCCCTTTAGTGGCATCAAATAGTGGGAGAAGTCTCTTTGCTTTCGCCCCATTAACCCTTTTTTCATATTTTCCATTCGCCTCAAAATGGTGACCATTTCCATTTTCGTGGTGTAATTGTTCTTTTTCCTTTTCTTCTTCGTCCTCTTCGGGTTCACTAAGAGTAAAAAGCTTCTCCTCCAACGCCTTGAGCTGGTCGAGAATCAATAGCCTTTCCTCCTCCAAGTACAAAACCGCATCCACCGGAGTGTTCAGGTCCCCACTTTCATGGGTCGATCCGGACCCGAACCCGTTTTCGTGGGTCAAGTCAACGGATAGCCCGTCACTCTCCTCTCCACAAGAAGTGCTCTCTTTCCTTCTCTTCACCATCATTACTCTCTCTCTTGTCTCGTAATCTTCGACTTTCTTTCGGTACAATTCGAGCTCTCTCTCGAGTTCTGCTCTCTCTTTCTCTCTCTTCACCATGAGTTCATTCATTAGTTGTAGTGCTTCTTGGTCGTACTCTGATTGCTCTTCCATCATTCTCTGGTATTGCAAAGCTTCCATTTGCATTGCTGCCTTTTCTTCTTGTAGCCGGTTTATCATTGCCATTGTTTGGTTTGCTGCTATCGCTGATGCACTTCTCTCTTCTTCTAGCTCTGAATATAGTGCATTTAAGGCATTTCTTTCGGCTTTCAGAGCTGATTTTAGCTTTTCAACTGTAACAACTCCATCGATTGATTCGATTTCACTTGTTACACTTCCATCTATTGACTCTTCTGTGTCTCGCCTTTCAAGGGGCAAGAATTTTCTGTGCAAATCCACAGAAGTTGGAGTATCAGGAGTCTTTTCTTCTTCAATTTCGTTGTTTTCAGATTCTCTAGTCTCGATTGTAATACTCCTGAATTCGACTTCTACTTGTTCTTCGTCTTGCTTTGAATCTAAAGCAACAAACAATTTTGATTTAAACCACCAAATTGAATTCAAAATGCTAGAAATGGGAGCTTACCATCAGTGGCAATGTGTTCCATAGTTTCATGATCAGGAATCTCAGTTCCTATCGATATATCGGGTTCTGTTTCATCGATTTGCATCTGAATTACAGCTTCTGAATAACAACAAAATCGTTACAGAACAAAAAACCAAGATTTGGACCAAAAGAAAACAGTGATCAAGTTAAAAGAAAGTAGTACCTTGATTTGCAGTGCGAACTTTTTCGGTTCCGGGATCTGCAATTGTACCCAAGAAATTGTCAATTTCATTCAATTCCGCAGCTTCCAGCTCTGCATTTGAAGTTTCTGCTTCTTCTTCACATTCTAAAATAGGCAAAAGAGGAACTTTCTCTTGAAAACTGCTTCTGCTTTCCAAAACCAGTTCATACTGTGCCTCAACATGATTATCAAACTCCATCACAAAATCTCCATCTCCATAATTCTTCTCCTCTTTCATTACATTCGGGTTTGGAAAATTTCCCGATTGGTCCTTCTCAATTGGGATCAAATTGCAAACATCTCGGTCAATGTAGAACTCCAGATGCTGCTGAGTTTGATTTTCACTACTCAAATCTCTAGTTTCAACTATTACTCCCTCATCAAAAACCCGATTCGCTTCATCATTTTCAACCCGATCTTCCCTTTTCGCCATTTCCAAATCAGCTCTATCACTTTCATCAGCAACCAATTCATTGCAATCGAACCCAGAAACAGAGGACAATACTTTTTCCTCTGTTTTTCCTTCATCAATCCCCTGCTTTTCTTCAAAATCTGATCTTTTTCCATCAGAATGAATTTCTTCATCATCAATTTTCTCTGAATCCCCCCACAAAGGCTTAATAACAAAACCATCAGGAGAAAATGGAGTTTTCTCCACATAAGCGCCACAGCAAGAACACTTGGCATTTTCAATTCCTTTATCCTGAAGAACTCCCAATTTGTTCATCCATGGGAAAAACACAGACTTTTTCGGGTTTTCTCCAGTAGCACAAGACGATGAGCAATTCTCGCACAAATCTTGAGATTCAGCGAGTTTTCGATGATTGGAGCAGTAACCCAGTTTAGAAATCTCAACAGCGTGAGCTTCACAGATGAGAGATCTATGAGAATTTTGAAACTT
>CAOJBJ011070626.1:0-12353 GCA_948291685.1 Euphorbia celastroides | reverse complement strand
CGACGATGGTAGCATTTAGATTTCATTTGTTTTGTTGCATGTTTGGTTTATTTTGTTGAATGTTTGGTCGACGTCCCTCTAGCTCTACCTACAACCAGATTTTGGTCTGAAAGTCGAAGAACAGAGACTTAGTTCGTTTCCCACAAACGGCGCCACTTGGTAAAGCTTGTTGAAGGAGCCCACCGGAACTTGTGATCTACAAACACTAAGGAGGACACCGGGAGGTTAGTCAAAGCCCCTCCGATACCTAAGTCAGTATAAATCTTAGTGAGAGAAAGTAGAGAGATCAGGACCTGGTGAAGTGGGGGTGCGGAGCGCTATTTATAGGCGTTCTGGTATTGGGCTTTCATGGTTTCCTGAACCGTCTATGATATCGCGGACTTGGGTCTTGTCTTCCCGAACTACCAATCTTTAAAGGCAAACACCAAAAGAATTCCGTGAATTTCATTTACAGCACAGTCTTTGACTAAGATCGTACTATTATAAACCGCTTAAATGATATTATTGTTTGTTTTGATGCATTTAAAGCGTACTTCACGATTCTAGAACACTCTGTTATATAAGTTCAAGGGCAAATTACAAAAACATGCTTTGTGTTTTGACTCACTAACAAAAATGTGTCCGTGTTATTAATTTTTTCAAAAAGAGGTCTGTGTTTTGCCCCATTAATAATTAAGGGATTTTCAGTCAATTTACTGTTCATTTATGTTATTTGTTAAGGGTATTTTTAGGTTTGAGTAACTTTAAATTAGGTTTAGGTTATTAGCATGAATTGAATTATAGGGTGTTAAGGTTAATATGTTGACATTTTCAAAAATGTCCTAGATAAATTAACAGAAATGAATAGTAAATTGATGAAAATCCTTTAATTACAGACCTTTTTTCAAGAAAATTAAAAACACAGACTTTTTTTATTAATAAATCAAAACACAAGATATTTTTTTTTTTGTAATTTGCCCAAAGTTCAATTATAGAGAGTTATTTGTAAATTTTGTTCACAAAAATATTCAGAACATGGAAGTAAAAACTAGTTTGATCAGCGTTAAGATTAGAGCCTGCAGAAAACCAAATTGGCTATAATCGTCATTTTGAGCACTTTGAGGGAATTAAGAAAAAATCTCGAGTTATCGGAAGGCAAATTCAAGCGAGTCATGTCGTTGAGTTTGAATCAGTTATCGATGAATCGTTTCATCCTCTTCCCTCTCCTTCTCTTCTACTCCTCCCTTCAATCTACACCATTAGCTTTAGCTTTCACCCTTGTTGATTCCTCTAGCAAACACATCTTCCAGGTAACTTCTCCTTTCCTGTGTTTTCTTTTGATTTCTAATTTCACTGCTCATTCCAACAGCTGAGTCAATTCGATTCTCAGGACATTTTGAGGGAGATTTCGGAGCGCCAAAATTGGGATCCTGCTGCTGCGGCTGCTAATTCCACTTTACGCGTGAGTGAGATCAGATTTGGTATTTCTCAGAGATATGATTTTCGGATCCGATTCGGTAAGTCGCCGCTGCTATTCAAATTCCCCGACGAAGTTGATACATGGAACAAGCTCAATCGACAAGTGAATGATTTTGGAAGTTTTGTTAAGGAGTTTAATTCCTCTGCTCAACTTGACACTTTGAAAGTGGATGGTCCGTTTGATTTGAGAGTCGGTGGCAAAGACGAGCTCGCCCTGTCCTTGCCGGTAATGCCTTTTCTTTAGTCTATTATGGACTCAGTTGAATTATATGAGGATCGGATTGGTTTGGTAATTAGTACTTTGGGTTGCCTGCTTGATTGAATTGACGAGTAGCTTTGTCATTTAGATCTGTAACTTGCAACGATTGCGTGCATCATTATCTTAGCATCTTTTGTGGTTGATGAGCTTACTTGAGACATTGTGATCTCTGGGCTGTGATTACACTTGGATGATATTTGTGTAACTTCTCCTCCTTGTTAAATCCGTTCTCTTTCAACTTCTTTTGTAACTCTCTGATAGAGTAAGCTTTTATTTTCTGCGTTTTCTTATGTTTCTGTTATTGGTTTTCAGCTGAATGTTTCACACAGTGGTTTGAAAAGATTACTGGTGGGTGAAGGAATCACAGTGGAGGTAAGAGGAGCTGAGGAGCTCTCTCTTTTTCACACGTTTGATCACAATTTCACTGTAAATGGAAACGAAACAAAGAGAACGACTGGTGCAATCCCGTTTTGGCAATTGTGGTGCACGCCGTTACTTCCTATTCATGTTATTGGCTGTGCGTCTCTGATTGCATACAGGAGTAATAATCCCAATGCTCCAATCGAGACAACTCTACTCGCAGAAGGAACACTCGAGTTACTACCTGCAAAATGCTACAACAACAATGAAAACAAGAACAAAGCTCAGATCAGTCATTTCTTAACGTCGAAAATTGACAGGCTCGGGAGGTTGTTAAGGACCTTTCTTACTAACACAATGCTGAAAGATATGTCTTCAGGGTTGTTTAGAGTACATGTTAAAGCATCAACCGTCATCAAATTCGGGTTAGAAGTAGAGAAGAAAGTTGGTAGCAATGAGACTCGTAAGAGTCTTCTGGAAGAATGGAGAACAAGACCTACAGTTGAACGTCTTTGGTTCGAAGTAATGGCAAGAATTGAAGCTGAAAAGCTGAGGCCCGTCACGGTTAAAAAGGTCAGACCTTTTATTGCTGTTGATTCAGATTCATGGAGTAATCTAATGTTTAACATATCTTTTACAAAATTCCCATCTATCCTTGTACCTTCCGAAAGTCTAACACTTGATGTGAAATGGTAGGAATAGGCAGTTGTAAATGGTTTTGTCTCTTAATATCTGTGAATCACAACAACATACTATTACTCATTTGTACTCTCATTTCCTGCACTATATTCATATGATATTGTACATATCAAATCGTTTTCTCCATTAGTTCTAAATTCTTTCTGCATATAATGAACTCGTGAAATGTCGTTCTCTGTTGAATGACAGTAGAAGCAACCATTTATTTATACTATTAGGCACCATTTGCTATATGATTAAGGTATTATTGCCATATCTTCTATTTGATTTGGTTTGGTCTCTGTAAGATTGCCATTTCTTATAGTTATCTGTTTTATTATTTCATATATAATTTGAATGTGGAGTGAAATGCTGTAGTTTAGTTCAGTACAATATCATAGACATCCTTAGGAATAGTAAACTTATAGGAGTTTATGCTTTTCTTACATGTCTAGGACTCTAAACTCCCACCATTTCCATCTTCCCCTTACTATCATGTTTATTAGAGTTTTCTGCTTGGTTCTCCTCGACTTCCACCTTCTTGTATTTGTACCAAGACGCACAAACCAGATAAAACCCGAAATTAACCACACTTAGCACTGCCAATAATCAATAGAAGTAGTTCAACTTATCTCTATTCAGATTGTTATTAGCCAACCATCCACCAGTAGCTTTGTTCACTATCTCCACAGTGGCCGAGCTAGTGAAGTAGCCGATAGCTAATGAACACCACGAGATAGCTAAGCTCAATGATTTCATCCCAGCCGAGCTCTCTGAATAGAAAAACTCTAGCAGTCCAACCAAAGTGAACATATCCGCCGCTCCAAAAATCCCGAATTGGAACCCTAGCCAAAACACACTCATTGGCAGTGGCTCAACAGAGTCCACCATGTTGTGTTCTATAGCTATAGATTTCCGGCGAGTTTCCACTACTCCGGCGACCGCCATAGATACTGCTGAGAGTACTAGCCCCACCCCTATACGTTGTAGGTGGCGGATCCCTGTAGGAATTCCGGTTATCCTCCGGGCAATGGGAACAAAAACCTTGTCATATAATGGGATCATGATGAACATAAACAGTAGGGGTATTACTGGAATTGAAGGTCCCGGTACATGAAAGCTGAGAAAATTAGTGTCCATAGTTGTGCTCTGTTGGATTGTGAAAGTCTGGAGTTGAGCTAGACATGTGTTCATGAAAACTGTGCTGAGTATAATAGGAAGCATTCGTATCAGGATCTTTGTTTCTTCGACTTGTGTCACTGTGCATAATCTCCACGGTCCTGGGGATTCACCTTGTTCCGTTCTTACAATTGATGCCTTGTCTAAAAACCTGTGAATTCAGTGAACTATCAGCAATGCAGCATTTGTTTATAGTAATGTTGTAATTGCTGCTCATTTTATGTCGAAATACCTGAATTGATTCGTTCTTTTGATGAGTTCATGTGGCTTTCCTGCCTCTTTGTCTTGAGTTTCATGCAACTCCTCTGTCGAGTCTGGAATTTGAAGGTTCCGGTTTTGAATAGCAGCAACAAATACCTTCAGATGCAAACATTACACAAAAGTCAGTAACATATAAAGTGTAGATCAAAGACAAAACTGTATTTAAGGTCTATTTAGAATTATTGTTCCAAAAAGTTCGCTCCCACATATTTTTTCTAGAATAATATAATTTGGTATTGGACAACACATTTTGACCCTTTATATTAATTAATTAGGAACTGTTTGATATAGCTCTAGTAAAACCAAATTCTGCAAACTTCAAGTGAAAGTTTGAAAATGGAACTTTTGGGAACAACAGTTTGACCAAATTGGCCATTTACCTGAGCAAAGCGAGTAAGAGGGCTTCCTTGAGGCGAGTTGTGTCGATACAAAGACTTGCCCATAAACAAAAACAACACGGAAACTAAAACGGCTAAGGTACAGACAGCAAACGACCAGTCCCAGCCTTGGTTGGTGCTGATCCAAACCACAAAAGTAACACCAATGATGGCTCCACTGGTGAGACTAAACAGGAACCAGTTGAAAAAGCTAGACAACTGAACTGCCTCTTTCGGGTCATTTTCATCAAATTGGTTGGCTCCTAAGGACGGTAAGGCCGATTTAACCCCACTTGTACCGAAGGCCACCAAATATAGACCGGCGAACAACATTGCTTCTTGGCCGCCTGTAGCTGCTTCACATTGGTTCATTTGGTCCGGTGCGACCCCTTTGCATGGTATCGGTCTTAGCTGGTGAAAGTGCGCTTGTACCGTTAAAACTGCATATCCCTGGAAATGAATCACAACCGAGATGAGATGTAAATTTGCTTTGTATAATGTAATACTACCGGTATATCATCAAGCTCATCATTCTAATATATCATCTTCAATATGTTCGGTTTTTATATCGTGAGTTTACAATTAGGAGAAATGTTAGGGAATTAGGAAGGAAAACATACCAAAACTTCAAAGGAAGCGAACAAAACGGCAGTGTTGAACCTTGAGAGAAAGGTATCGGAGAGGAAACCCCCGAAGAGAGCAAGCAAAAACGAAGTTCCCATAAAATTGGTGAGAGTTGTGGCTGATTTTGTGATGCTGAAGTTCATATACCCACTGAAATAGACTACTAGACTTATTGCATTTGATATGAATGCCATGTTCTCCAGCCCTTCCATTGCTATACAAACACACCAATTTCATAAGCTTATTATGATTGTATTGGTAAATACATATTCAGTTTTACGGAAAATGCAAGTTATCTGCCCTTTTGTTGGTATAAACCGCTTACAGAACTTTCTGTAAATGCATCAGTTTACATTTTAGTTGGGACTCAACTACTCATATATTAGTGTCTGCTCATATAATAGCGTTTGCCACGCATCAGAAATTTATTAGTTAAACCAATAGGAGATCGACACATAATTTATAAAGTAAAGTTGAAAAGTCAAACTAATAGAAAGGTGATAAACCATCAAATAAATTCAATTAAGCCCTCATCTTTTCTTTTCTTTTAAAAAATTTCATAAACTCATAATAAACTCAACAAGTTTTTCTAAAATTTTTACATTGAAAACGCCAGGCTCATTTTGGTTCATAAAAAAATGTAAGAATAATTCAAAACCCCAGATGTTTAGCTCCGTTATCAAAACAATGATTTTCCATCCATCACCAGTTAAATGCTGATGTGGTTAGGGACAATTTAGTCAATTCTCCACATTTTAACCCATTTACCCAAAAAGTTAACCCTAATACCCATTAACCCAATTAAAAACCTAACCCTAACATTGCCCACCCATCCCGCCGCCACCGTCACCGACGAAGTCGCCGGAAAACGCCGACTTCAACCTTGTCACCAGCACAGTCATCGGGAAATGTCGATTTCAACCCTGTTGCCGGCACAGCCTCCTCTCTCCTCCCATCTTCCCCTTGAATCGCGATTGCACCGCTGTTTTCTCTCTCCTGTTTTTCTCGAAAACTCCTCCCATCAGATCTGGAATTTTCGAAATCGAAGGGGATAATTTTCCGACATTTTTGGCCGGACAGAGGAGAGAGAAACATTTTTCCAGGACGAAATTTGGCAGTTTTCACCCTCAAACCCAGATCTGGTGCAAACTTCGACGAGCTCCAGTTTCGCGTTCCCGACGAGGTAAAAGCATCAATATTCAAACCGAAGCCAAAACGAAATCCGGCGAAATTCAATCCGAAGCCCAAACGAAATCCGGTGAGATTCAAACCGTAGTGGAAAATTGAGATTTTCCAGATCTAGGATTTTCGGCAATTGAAACGGAGAGAGAATTTTGGGATTTTTCATATTTGGGATTTCCAAGGTTGCAACGGGAGAAAGAAAATTGAGGTATTCTGGCACCGGAGGCTACTAGCGGCGGAGGTTAATGCGATTTTCTGATGGACAGAAAAAAGGGAGAGAGAGGGGCGACGGGGAGAGAGAAACCGTGATTTTTCGGCAACATTTCACCGGAATCGCGATTTTCCGGCGCTGGTGTCGGCGTCGGCGTCGGCGGCAAGGGGGTCAGGGTTAGGGTCTCAAGTGGGTTAGATTGGGTGTTTTGATATTTGGGTTAGGGTTTAGGGAATTTGGGTAAATGGGATAAAATGTGGGGGAATGACTAAATTGCCCCTTGTCACGTTAGCATTTAATTGATGGAGGCTGGAAAATCTTTGTTTTGATAACAGAGCAATGCTCATAGATGTTTTTGAAAAATTTTAAAACTCAAGAGTGTTTTTGAAAATCAGTCAAAATTCAAGAGTGATTTTTGAAGTTATCTCAAAAAAAAAAAAAAAAAAATCAAAGAGTTAGTTTTCAAATTATTAGTTTTCTCAGTTTAACCCATAATTGTTACTTAACTTCCAATTTGTCTTTTTTTTTCATTCCTAACTAACTTATTAATACCAAATACATCCACTTTACACCAATCCACTCACCTGAATTTTCTCTCACTACCAAGTCAACAATAAGCCGCAATTCGATGAATTAATTTGAAGCTCATGAAACTCGGGTTTTTTCAAGGATAAAATGATCCACAATTTTTGACAAGGCATTAAAGTAACTAAAAATTGAAAAGGCATGAGTTTCAAAATAGTGTGAGCCATCAATAAAAGTGATCCTTAAAAAAACTTGTTTCTCTGTAACAAAACACTCATTGAAACTAGTAAAAGTTGTTGAAAGTTCGGCACAACAATTGGCAATTTGTGCGAACGACAAAAACATATACATTTGGCCTTTGTTTTCATTTGAAAAAATTAACTTTTTAAACCTTACAGTATTATTTGTTTGTCCATTTAGTCTCAGAGTTATAAATTTTATCATTTGGTCCCTATATGTTGTATAATTTGTTACCTTTTTTGTGCTTATGCTATACAATTGTTACTCTCTTTTACCACGTGTTATGCTTTCATTATCCATTTAATCACTGTTATTACACTGTTACATTTTTAAGCTTTGTGTTATACAAGCCACATGTCTTACATAATTCTCATTCACGGGACCAAAAAGGCTACATGTCGAATAACACGAAGACCATACAACTAACATGTATAGTACAAAATCCAATGATCAAAGCAGTAATATAACGAGATCAAAAAGTCCTTTTGCCATTTTTGTTAGTATTATACAAGTAAAAGCCTACATACCGTAAACGAAGAGTGCAGCTCTATTTCCACCAAGCTTTTTCTGTTCATTTTTGGGGCCCTTTTTAACATTTTTCCATAAACCCTACAATTTCATCAAAACTTCATTAACGTAAAAACTGGATAAAAGTACAATTCGTATCTATAACTAATTACACAAATAAATTATAGAAATGAGTTTATTTACCATTTTGAAAAATTACTCTTCAAAGAGTTCTCAGTTTATGCTTTATTATCACAATGAAACCTTTGGTGAGTGAGATTATTTATATAGAGACATGAGATTTTCAGGGATGAATAAATTAAAAATGGCATCTATTCGTTTCATTTACAGTACGGGCCGTTTTTTTTCTTATGAAAATGATTTTATACTACTTTATAACACTAAATTAAGGCTATCGATTTCTTTACAATATTTGAGTTGACGACAGCATAAATTTGTACTGTTCATATTGTTTTATATTATTGGAATAGCGTGAATCGTGGTCTGTTATTCATCAAAGTAAACAAAATCAACTTTTATATGTACTACACAACATAAAACAACGTAGGCAATAAGAAAAATGTGTCTAATGTTGAATAAAAAGGTCACCTGCAAAAAAGTTTAGTCCAAATAAAATCAATGTTTAACATCGCGCCCAATTTTCAAGTACTTCCTAAAGGCAAAGAATTTTAAAACCCTAAACAAAAATAAAAATCACACAATGTTTTTTTAACTTTTTCTAAACCTAAAAAATAAAAAATGGGTGCCTAAATTGTTACAGAACAAAGCATCCTCATCTACTAGTAAGTTGGTTAGGTAGTATTTTCACCTTCTACAATCTCTCCATTTCTCTAGTAGTTTTATGTTTGTTCGTTTCGAATTAAGTAATAGTTATTGATTTTTTTACACTAAAAAATTTTGCTCTAATCTGTTACGTCCGTAAATAAACATTAAATAATTTTGCGTTGAATTTTTTTTGATAGTAGCATGTGAATTGCTTATAGTTGACTAGTTGTTTTGCATGAAATGGTGTTTTGTTTTTTTGGAATCTAATGGTGGAGTAACCTTAGCAGATTTTTTGTGGTAAATGGCATATTCTTGCCTGTTTGACCGCCATTTATTTTGTCTTATTATGATGGATTAATAAGTCATTAGCTTAGCCATTATTACATTGCAATTAGGCAGTATAATAATCAGAAATTATAGACAAAATCAAATTGAATGCGTCAGCAATGTTCTGAAAGTAAACCAACTTGAGAATACAGCTAAAGATATACAAATTTCTTTTCAACGGTATTATTTTAAGCAGTAAGCAGCGTAGTTTCTCGTAAATTAATTTTCGAATTGAAATCTTGTAAAGGTAGAAACTTTTCAATATTAAGAAACTCATCAATCGAATCAAGTGCAACTTATAAGTTATAGCTAAATGTGCGCCCTAAACTTTGAATGTACTGGAAGTAAACTTATTAAATCGAGTCAATCGCACAAATTTGAAATTCTCATTCCAATGTTGTGCTGACACTAGATATGGCCGGTTTCGGAAACGTCGATTTTGGTTTGTAATTTTAATAAACCTAAATTTCATATGGGATGGAACCGTTGTCTCCGCTTCCAGTTTTTGGTGATTGCGGTTCCTGTTTCGACAAGGTTTTTATTTAGTTCAGGTTTCGGTTTAGACCTTAATATATATTTAAAATTTAATATTATATAGTTAAATCTTAATAAATGTTAGTTTTAAACATTTGAATTTTGATTCATAAAATTATAATGTAAATTTGGTTATTCGGTTCGATTCGAACCGAATAATCCGAATGCTCACCCCTACATATTTTCGTAAGCTTAAATCTAAACCTTATTTACCTTGAAATCATTAGTTACGGTTCACGTTTTTCCCGGTTCAGTTCCTCTGTTCGGATACATTTGGCCATGTCTAGGCTAACTCATTATTAAAAGACATGGTGAGGTTTTTGTTTTTCAGTAGCTATTAGTCAATTTACCGATATCATTATAGTTTCTAGAATGGGTATATAAAATTATAAAAGTAAATTGATGTTTGTCATTTAAACAGCTTGATGATCAACATAGGAACTCTTTGCACCGGTTATTGGACCAATAAAGAAACTGGTTTACAGAAATCATACTTAGCCTTGCTTTGAATGCACACTTTTCAGAGCATTCAACATATTTCAGCTTGTTTTATTTTATGTAGTTGTTGCGAATGAGAACTTGTTTAAAAACAGATCATTTCAGTTAAAAAATGAATTCTTACATTCTGTATAGATTAAAAATGTGACAAAATTTGGAGTGATGTAAAAGGAATTTTTTTTTGTCTAATATCATTTTTAACTTACTACCCTTTATATATGTTCCTTATATAAAGTTAGGTTAAAAATACATGTTACGCCATATAACAATCCAGTGAAAAGAGAATTTATTAAATAGACATCATCACTTGATATTTAATATTTTGCGAAATTAAATCTTTTAAAATCAATTCACTTATTAAAAAAATCTTAATGTGTACTATATTAAGTTAATATAATTCACAAATTGTCTTCAATTATTTTATAGTGTTTTCTTCAAAATTATTTTAAAATGAAACTATAATTTCTTATAAAGTTCAAACTTTTTAAAATTTATGTACAAAAAATATGCACTGATTATATCTCTGCCCAAACAAACAGAAAAGAAATTTCAGTTAATTCATCAAATTTTGGTTCGACCGGTCAGCAGCTCATTGCAATTGAGTTCAATAAGTTGTGAGAAAATCTATTACCTTCATTCCATTTCAATTGACTTTTTAAGTTTCTCATTTTGTTTCATTTTAAGTGAACTTTTAAATTTTTAATTTACTATTTTATTGTTAGTCTCTAATTTACCCTTACATCAATTAAAAGAGATGTTATATATTAATGAATTATGTGATAATAATTAAGAAGAGATAAACTTTTATATGAAAAGTCAATACGTGATTAATCATTTTAATAGTAACAAATTTTTCATTAATATTGGTGAAAATTTTAAAAAGTCATTTAAAATAAAATATAGATCGAGAGAATAACATATTAGTAGTATCTAGTTCGGTTCGAACCATGCAGTTTAGTTCCCATAACAATGAATTTAGTATTGAAATATTGAGTTAAAGTAGGAATGTCAAGGGTTAGGTTAATGACTATGACCGCCAACTCGACAAGTTTCTTTTTTTAAGTTTTGACCGTTAAAACTGAAAATCATTTGAAAAAAATAATCCCCTAATAAATAATGTGGTTAACTATATTTCATAAACTTATAATATTGTCATAAATATATCCCGAATCCAGCTTAATTGATGTACTCTACTATATAAAAATGGAAGATCTTGGATTTGATGAAAGCCTTTCAAAATCTTAATTCTATAAAACAATAGTCCGAAATACACTAAACTAACAACATATAGATATTTTAAATTGAATAATTTGGATTAAATTGATCTTTTAACTGAGTTTGAGACTTAAAATGCGGTCTCGAATTTTATTAAAAAAGTAAAAAAATATACAGAATTAAGTAAAAATTAGAATGATAAAAAAGTCAAATGTACAAGAAGTATAAATAAAAACAAACATAACTCTATTTTAAAGGGAGAAAATTTGTTAGGTTTTCAACGAGTGTGGTGAGATGACCGTAGACTAAGCCTTTGAAATTTACGCTTTTTGGCAGATCATAACCATTGACATGGATTTGTGTCTACTTCCTTTATATCATACCAATAGCTAGCTTTCATATAATGAGGACGACAAAGTTCTAGTAACTGGCATCTGAGCTGTTGAGTTTTGTAAACAACGTTCTTTCTACCTTTTAGAAATGTTAAATAAAAAGTTTTTTCTATTAGAAATGTGAATTAGCAACGCCCTTAAAAAGCTGGCATTTTGTTCACAGCAAAAAGTTCAGCATAAACATAAATAATAACGTTGTAGATGTTTAAAATCCAATTATTTTACATAATTTTCGTATAAAATTTTTTGGTCTATATTAATTCTAAGAAAAACTCCATCTAACTTTCACATGTATTCAAAATGCAAAACTGAAACATTTGAGTTTCTAGATTCAGTTTTAACTAGAGGATGGTAATGGGTATCCGTTAAACTGGTACCTGCAGGTATCTGATCCGATAAAATCCCTATAGGGTAGTCTTATTAGGGTTTTGAACGGGTTCGGGTTTTTATATCAATACCCGTGACGGGTTTGGGATAAGTTCGAGATTGACCCCCAGTTACCCGATACCCAAACCCGTATATATACACATATTAGAAAAAATAATCCTAAACCTAATAAGTAATAATATAACCCACTTTGTGTGGTTGTAATGTATTTTGTATTACTTATATTAACCGATCTCAGCTTTATTCAAAAATGTTATGGATATGATGTAATATTATGTGTTAGTGGATGATATATTATGTATTAATATTTATTATTGATTATATTTATTGGTTTAATTTATTAATTTGCTTAA
>CAOJBJ011069873.1:0-10460 GCA_948291685.1 Euphorbia celastroides | reverse complement strand
TGTAGAATCCATTTGGTGAGTGTGAGTTTAGGTTGCATAGGAAGAACTTTGTAGTTGGTACAACTCGGGTTTTTAGGTTGCTGAGGAAGGTACTTTGTAACTGGTATAACTCTGTAAGAAGGCTTCTCCGCCGACAAGGAGTCACTTAGTGGATTTAATCTTAGAGAGGGTATCCGGGGACTGGATGAAGGCACAGGTTGCTGAACCAGGATAAAATCGCTGAGTGAAGATTTTCTTTCCCTTAACCTTTTTACTTTATTGTTTGTTTTTGATAAATCTGTCAGCGCGCTCACTAAGTAAACTCTCAGCGTGTACAACCTCGTTGACTGACTAGTCATCAACGCAAGTGTTGCCTCAGCGGAACCACTGTTCTGCTGACTTAAATTGGGGTATTTTAATTTGAGCTTTTAAATTAATTTTTAAACAGCAAAAAGTCATTCACACCCCCTCTGACACGTGTAAACTAGCCACACGGGACCTACAACAGCGGTGATGTTGCCGGCGGCGAGAACCCGGTGATGTCGGCGGTGGAAAGATGATGATTTGATTTTCTATTTGTTCTTTTTTATTTTTAAAAAATAAAGACACGTGGCGAGCTGTTATTGGTGTTTGACTTTTCAATAAATCCTACGTGGTGTGAGTGTATTACACTCTCCATTGTGAGAGTGGTGGAGTTTGGGTTAGGGGGATAAGAGATACGTTTTTTACAAGTTTTGAAGGTTGAAGGTACAATTTTGAAAAGTTCAGGGGACAAGAGGCACACTTGAAAGTTCAGGGGGGCGAGGGGCAAATCAAGATAACCTCATGATGCTTCCGATGCATTTGACCTTATTAATATTCTAATCTACTTCATGTAAAACATAAGCATAATCTCCACTATTTATTAAAGATCATGTAACCTCTTGAATGTGACAAAGTAAATCTTAAAACATCATCTATCTCACATGATACATAACTATTAAACTTGGCATTAAATTACCATTGCCAGTAAACTCATAAAAACACACTAGTTTAACCCTCATTTATCACGCCCCTCATTTGTCACATCAAAGCATTTTATTTATTATGTCGTGTTTGAAAAAAAATAGTGCATACTTTTAATGATCAAATTAAGTTATACAAAGATAATGTAAAGCTTCATAAAAAATATAAAATAATGATAGTCGTTTTCGCAATTTTCATAATTATAACCATGAGAGTTTATTAATAAAATAGAGGGTAGCGATCATGTAATGTCCAACTTTTAAGGTTAAAGGTTATGGTGATTTTGTTTTTTTCAAAGTTAACCTTACTTTGCCTTTTATTAACATTGGATTAGTGAGAGGAAATTCAATCCAATGGTTATGGTGGCAAAATGAAAAAAAAAAATCACTATAAAATATACCTTAAACCATATATGTGTCTGACAAAAAAATTATGGATAGAGATAAAATGATTAAATTTTATTAATTATACTTTTGATATTAATTGTAGAGCCAAATGCATAAGAAGATTTTTCTAATTGACATAAGAATCAGATTTCACCGTACAGTTTGAGAATAGACATATAACTCCCTTAAGTAGTAAATATAACTCACTTAATTGAACTTGTTAAGTCTTATTCTGGAAAAGTGAGTTACACTCGTGCTTACGTGGTTTTTATGAAAAAATCAAACTAATCAATTTGCAATACGTGACGAAAAAAAACAAGTTTACTAAAACTTTTTGCCGAAGTTTGGCCAAATAGCGACTCAAAGTTAGCTGTTGACCGGTTGCTGGAGTTGGCAAGCCAACAACCAAAATTCCTCCACACTTTTGAATAATCAACCTTTTGATATATAGGTTGGCACATCAAATCGAAAGAGTTAAGTTTTACTTTTTTTCAAATTTGAGGAGTTATATGTTTAATGTGAAATTTTGGAGTAATAATTGAAATTTTTTTTACTAACTTAAGGAACTCATTATGCAGATGCCTTCATTGTAGAAGTTGATGAAATCGTCAGTCAAATTTTGACCAAAACAGATAGATCACAGCCGTCCACGTGACCCCATATGGCACACGAGTGGCTAGACATGGCCAAATGGGACTGTAACAGCCGGTTCGAACCGGAACCGTCAAGAACCGGGTAATAAGGTTTAGGTTTAGGTTTGTGAAAATATGAACCAGAGAACCGGATGGAACCGGATTAGAACCGGCGGTTCCAACTAAATATTATTTTAATTAACATAAAAATGTATGTTTTTAACATATTTAAGAAACTATATTGTTTTGTAACATATATTAAATGTTTAAAACTAATAATTACTAAGATTTAAGTATATATTTTCCATCAAAAAAAAAAAAAAAAAAGATTTAAGTATATAATATTAAATTTTTAACATATATTAAAGTTTGAACCGGAACCAGTTGAAACCGGCCGGAACCAGAACCGGTTGGAACCGGTCAGAACCGGAACCAGCTGGAACCGGATATATAAGGTTTTGGTTTAGGTTTATAAAAATTAAAAACCGAAACCCGCAGTTCCGAAACCGTGGCCATGTATACGAGTGGCAACATAATTCTTTTCATATAGCACACGCATATACTACTATATGTGTGTTAAGTACAAGCAAAGCCAACTATTTTGATTTGAAATTAATTGAGTTTTACATCAAATTTTTAGTATCTTTACAAATCTTTATCAATTGCATGATCAACGGTGCCAATTAATCCATCAATTTGGGTCCACAATTTAGATCACAATCAAATCATACAATTAATTCATTAATGTGATTTCATAACATTATAGTTCAAATATTGATCACAATCCAATTAAATGTTCATATTGGGAAATTTTAAACAATTTCCTCATTAAAGGCAAAGATTGTGAAATCTCATTCATCACCCTTATAGCACGAAATTATTTGAGCTTTCCAACTAGGTTGCATAGGGAAACACGAGGATTGAAATTATATTAATTTCATTATTATATTTCTTCGGATAATGTGATTATGTTTGATAATATAATCAAATTTGTACATTTGTCATCATATGAAATAAAATAGAAAATTATGGGCACAACTAATTCATCGAGGGTTTAATACTTGTTTGGTTATATCAATAATATTTCCACAATAAAATCTAATATTACAATGGATTCACTTGCAAGCATGCGCATGGAAAAGCTACTATTGAAGAATTTGGGATTTATACCAATAAGTACTTTTGACTCATACTTTATACCGATAACCCGAAATGATTAATAGATCAAATAACATTTCATGTTCTAGTTTATAATCTCGAGTCTTATAATTATAAAGTCCAATTATTAGGAATATGAAAAACCTAAAAAGTTAATTCTTTCTACTTGTGCGTTAATAAGTGGCAATACCTACGTGCTAAATGTGTTGCTGCACTATGATATTATGAACTTTTTAATTTTTATTTATTTTTGCGCTAATAAAGTGAGGTATGAGAGAAGAATGGCATGAGATTTTAATAACTCTAACAACTCCAAAGAAGTCGATGCACAACCTGACCTCTAAATCCAATTAAATTATATCTACTAAATTCAACTTATTTTTTTTCATTTCACTTCAAGAATTGATTTCAGATAATGAACCTAAAATTTGTATAGATTACAAGCTTAACCAATAATAATTTACTATTTTTTTATTTTCCAGTTTATCCTATTGCAGTAGAAGAAATTAGATATTGTTATTTGTAGATTTCTGAGATTTTTTTTACGTTTAATTTGATTAAATTGTTTTTATGTGAAAGAAGCATCTAGAATGTAGATCAATATGTTAATTCAGTGCTGAAATTCACTAAGAAAAAAACGGCTTGAAATACTTGACTTCTTTTTCAATTGTAAAGCGAAGAACACTAAAAAAAGAAATCAAATAGTTTGAGGGGAGTATATTTATTAGGAGAAAGTGGAAAAGTGAATCTTGAGACTTTGCAAAATAAAAAAAAAAATGTCTTTATTATTTAATAGTGGGTATTTGGGCGAAACCAAACTACATTGTTATAAATAAGAAAATATATATTTGACATGCCATCTCAATAAGAGATATAAAGGAATTTAACTAAATATAAATAAATCGTGTCATTCAATTTAAAACCAAACTGAACGAAGTTTATATGTTAATTACTTGTTAATTATAAATTAATGTCAAGTTCATATTTAAAGATTTCAGAGAAACTCAAATAAAATTCAAAATGAATTAAAAAATCAATTTGAGTCGGTTTTCATGTGATTTGGTTTTTATGTTAAAGAACCGAACTAAAATAAATGATCAAATTATGCAATCTTTACAATCCAATTAAAATTAATTTTTCAAAATAACCAAATCAAATTAATATTTTGATTTTGTTGGATTTTCTAATTTAATTTCCGAACCTTTTACACATCCATAAATATACAAGTCACTTAAATGGTTCTCCAACACAAGTTTGAGATTTTCTTATAATTTGACTTTTTTTCATCGAATTCCTCGATAAATATGTCAGTTTTTTCAAATTTAGGTTAAAATAATTTGAAATATTTCCAATATTTTGTTTTGTATGTTTGCCATCCTGTGAAATTTTAAGCTTTTTTAGTAAATTGCAGATGGATGATACACTGAAGCCACTCTTAATGTAATTTTTTTTTGGTGTGAATGTTATTTTTTATTGTAAAGTTTGAAACATTACCATTTAGTTTTGGATATTTAATAAGAGCATCTTCAATAAAATATTTATTCTATTAATATTTGTGATATAAAAGTATAAATAATAATTAAATAAAAAATTTACTTTCCAATCGAATATTTATTCTCTCATTTATTATGTACATTGTCTATTTATCTATTTGAACTTCTACAAATAGATATTCAAATAGAAAATGATGCAATTAATTTTATATTAATCTAGTCTATTAAAAGAATTAATAAATTACATTCAAACAATCACAATCCACACTTAAATATACAATCTATTTTAACTATATTTTGTTTTGCAGTGTTTATTTTACCACATCATCAATTTGAATGTTTATTTCCTATGTCACATAATCATGGAACCCGCATTCTATTGGATATGCTCTAAAGAGAGTCGAGGTTTTTCACACGACAAATTTCTTTTAATTTCAAAAATGGAATATTTAAAGCATCCAATATTGAAAATATGTCCTTATCAATAATTTCGACGTAAAATTTTGTAAGTTGTTTGATGACAATATGATACATTTTATAAGTTAATTTTCATTATATTTATCAAATATATAATTATTTTTTGTGAAAAAATATGAATTATTATATAAAGGTAGATATGCCATGAGAAAAGAAACCCAAAAAAATAAAATGATAATAATGATCTTTTAGGAATAACTTCTAAGAGTTTGATAACCACAACCAATTAGAAAATGACAATTCGTCATTTATATTTGAAAAACATAATACAATATATTGGTGAAGTATATAAATAATAAATAAAATAAAAAGAACATTGTCTGATTTTCATCTCTACCAGGATTTTCCATTTCCAACTTCTTCCATTCTCTCTCCATTTCTGCAACCTCCAAACCCTAATTTCAACTCGCCGTATCTTTCTCCTCCTCATCATCATCATATGAAGTGATCAGGTACTTGCAATTCAATTCAATTCAATCCCTTCTGCCTGCTTTTGCGTCTGCTCTCTTTCCCTGCTTTTCAATCTGCACAAATTTGTTTCAGCTCTGCTAGATTTGCATAATTCTGCCTTCTAGCATTGTTGGTTGATGTTTAATTCTCTTAGATTCAATGTTTCCGGTCTGGATTATAATAGAACTCCGGGAATTCGAATTTCCTTGTAGGCTCTTCTAACTGCTTGATGATTATCGGATGCTGTCTGATTTATATGCGGTTGGTAATTTTAATTCATTTCACAAACTCTGTTATCCATGTTGTTGGCTGATTGTTCATTTCATTTCAGTTGAATTAAATATAATTGATATCAATTGTAGGGTTTAGGAAGATTCATTGATAGAGAATTGAAATATGATCTGATCTTGCAGAAATTGTTGCACTGATATTTTTTCTTATATCTCTGGTAATTAGGGTTTGATTATGTACAATTCTCTATTGAATTAGGGTTTGATGCTAGGTTTGAGTTTCTTTTGACAATTTGAAGTAACCGTTGCTGAATACTTGAATTTAGAAGAGGAGCAATGGAGGCTAATGTGTGTGACATTAGCCACTTGGATGCTGATGTTCTTTTACCTCCTCGAAAGCGCCTTCTAGCTGGATTTAAGAAACAGAATTCAGATGGCGAAACATCTGTAACGCCCCCAGGGATTGCTTCATCTTCATCGTCAGCATCTCCTTCATGGTCGCCGCCTTCTCCGACTCCTCATTCTCCCTCTTCAGTCGAATATCAAACCCGACTCAACAACATTTTGACTTCTCACTTCAACAACAACCATAACCTTTCGCCCGAGCAGATTGTGCAGGCCTCAAAATCAGCTGCTGATGCTGCAATTAGGGCAGCCGAGGCAGCGAGATCTGTTGCACAAGAAAAGGCTATATTAGCAGCACAAGCTGTGGCAGCTGCTAAAAGCGCTTTAGTGCTAGTCGCCTCTTTCCCTGAAGAGGCGGAAAACAAAGACAGGAATGTAAAGAAGAATAAAATGAAGAAGCATGTTCAGTTACAGCTGTTGTACAAGAAACACCGCCCTGTTGAGAATTCTAGAGGCGATGAAGAGTTAGCTAGGAAGTTGCATCGGGTTATAAACAGTTCCCCTAGAATTTCAAAGAATCCACCGAGTCCCAAGGGTCATAAAAATAAGAAGCTCAAAAGCTCATCGACTTCAGAACAAACCCATTCAAACGATGAGCATGCTATAGCTGGAGAACTGGGTTCTCAAGGCTCTGTTGGCGAGGATTGCACAAGTGTGACAGACAAGAAGATAACCAAACCTGAAAAGTCTACCCACTAGAAGTAGACAATGGAGAAGCAGAATCAAGTCACACAAAGGAGAAAAACTCGGGAGATCTGGGATCCCCGAGTAAGAGAAGGGGAAGACTGAAACAAAGGAAGTTGCCAATAAGCATATGTAGCTCTAGAGATCAAGCAAACCCGAAGGACGATATTATCCAAGGAAGCTCGCCATTGACGGACGGGAAAACTGGAGAATCTTCGGGTTGTAAAGATGAGCCTCTGTATATCGCAGAGCCTTCTGCTGATAATATGATACCAGTGAGAAAATGCCAAGATTTGAAGTCAGCAGCATGTGTGAAACAACAGAATAAGGTAATTCAGTCATAATAAATCATCTAATCCTTCTAGTAACAGGTTGTAATTTGATACAGGTTGGTAACTGAGGTAGGAGGGTTCTTGGTGTTTTTTATTTTTGCTCTTCTTTCTTTTTTTTCTTTTTTTTTTTTTGAATTTTATAGAAACGGTCTCATGGCTTTACTTTGATTTTCATTTTGTAATTTTTGGTTTTGTAATGAATTTGAATTGCATAAGAAATGTATACTTAGGAAAGTTCAATTGTTTGTTGGCAAATTAGCAATTCATATAATTTCATTTTCATTGATAATAAATATTTTGTTTTCTTAGAGATTTTGATGCAATGAATGGTTTCTCTCCAATAGATCAAATTAATTTTAAGCAATTTTATTTTTCAACTGAATTTCAGAACAATTGAATTCAACTCAAATCTGTTAAATAGAGTCCAAAGTCATTAAATTCAACTCAAGTATAATAAATTAGTAAACTTAATAATGATGATGATAAAAATAACTACGTAGTAATTTCTTAAAATTGTGCAAATGTATATAAAAAAATTCACACAGCTATTATGTGTCTCTAACTCATAACATCGCCTAGTTTTTGGACCCTAAGATTTATGCCAAGAAAATAATAACTATAAAATTTGTAAATTATTATTGCAATTACATCCCATTTAATTTAATTCAAATATATCTAGTTTTAATTAATAATAATTGAGATAATCGATGAAATAATTTTAAATTAACATCTAATAATAAATAATATGGTTGGAATGATAATCATAAAAGTTAGAAATATACTATTGCAAAGTGTGTTATCTTTATTTAAAAAATATAAAAAAAAATGAGACATGGTGATTCCTTCAAATTTTAATATAAATTATGTAAAGCACGTCCTTACAATTTTTCATCAATCCATTGGTTAGAAAACTCACAAAACCTTTTTAATACTGTATTTGACCTTCAAATTCGAACTCATACAAAATTATTAATTACCTTTTATTTTTCTTTTAGATGAGATGTCCATATGCTTATGTTTAGAAATAAATATTTATATTTTGTTATTTTTTTTAAGAATTAGAAATTGAAAGAGTCAAGGTCGCACGGAGAGAAAACCCTACCTTGTAGGCTTTTCAATAATAAAAAAGTATTTGTCTTTGCTTATTTCTCATGGAATTACGTGCTTTGTTGGATGTACTACTTAACCGAATAATATACATGCAATCTTAAGGAAACAAATAATATACATGCGTGTGTGACATGTTCCATAATTTTTTGCAATTGCTTTTGAATGTTAAAAACTTAAAAGCCTATAAAAAGTAGGACTAATCATGTCGATGCGACAGGTTTTATTCTAATAACACGTACAGCTATTTCTAATAATAGTTTGAAATTTAATATTATATTTTTATTGTATTTCGTGTTGATTATTTATTATTAAATTATATTGTTGTTAATAACTATTTTTTTATTGATTTCCATCATAATTATTTATTATAATATATTTTATTTATATCCATGAATTTATTACTGAAGTCATTTACTATTTAATAGCAAATTAAATATTTTATAACAAATTTGTTCTTATCCATATTACGGTGAAATTTTGTTTCTTTAAAAGCAAGTCTAACAGTTTTTTTTATTTTCTTTTCCTTCAAAACTGCATATTGCATAATATATAGTTTTGCTTTATATATTACCCCATTTTTATCGCCTAATATAAATATTGATATTTTTATTGTCATTGTATTAATTTCTTTACTTTATATATTAAAGTAACTTAAAAACTAACAAAAAAATCCAAACTAAAAATTATAACATTTTATCAATTTCCTCAAAAAACGGGGCACCCATTTTCTAGGGGTAAGAGCATATTCAACCCATCATAGGAAATTTAGTATTTTGGGAGAATAGATGGAGAATTGGCAAAATAAAATGATTCTCATATATAGTAAAACCTCTGTAAATGCATATGATTAAGACTGAGAAAAAATATTCATTTATTGAGATTATTAATTTATCGATAAATATGTATTTATCATTTTAGAGAGTATATATGTGTGTGTGGAAATGTAAAAATTTTAGTGCGATATATTTTGTATATATGTAATTGTATTCATGTATATAAAATATATGAATGAATTTTATGTTAAATATAAAAGAAAAGGATAAAACACAAAAAAAAAACCAATTTTAGGTTTTATTTACAGTTTATGTAACCAAAATTAAAAGCACAAACTCATGATTGTACGTTCTTGTTTCATCCATGATAAAAATAACCCCTCAATTCCCAAAACCAACTTTCGCGTTTTCCGATTCTCTTCACTTCTGTTTTTTTTCGTTTAGTTCCCTCAATCTCCGCACTTTTTTTATCATTCTTTTTTTATATATCATAATATATCTTGTATATAATATGGACATATTATGTTATATCCTGGATATATCATGATATATCTTGGATATAACATAATATATCCAGGATATAACAGAATAGATCATTGATATAACACCATATAATCGAAATCAAAGCAACAATCAACAAAGAAAGAATATAAACTGAAGAACATGGCAAACGAAACAGAAAAGTAGAAGAGATCGATGGGAAACAGAAGGACGAGACCTGGATAACAAGACAAAACAAACACAGATAAAATCGAAATCAAAGTAACAATCGATGAAGAATAATATAAACTGAAGAACAAGGCAAACCGAAATAGAAAAAGAGAAGAGATTGGCGAAAAAGAGAAGGACAAGATCTGGATAACAAGGCAAAACGAAACACAGGAAGGAGAAGAGATCGAGGAGAAAGAGAAGAACGAGGTTAAGAGATTTGTGAGAAAAAAAGGACTGTTGGACCAGTCTCGCTGATACCGAAGCCACGCTGAAGGGACAGCTCGCTGAAGGTTGTTTTGCTCAAGCTCTGAAGAATCTCAGCGAAGGAAGAAAGCATATTGGAGAAAGCTCACTGAGGATAAGTTGCGCTGAGAAAGGACGCAAGCAAACAATTCAAAATTGGTTTGTCTTATGTCCAGCTGTCTAACTTCGACATAAAGGACGTAGCATTTAATGCGGTCGAAGAAAGAGACAAGCGCGCATTTAATGCACCCTGAAAAAGCAGGAGGCGGGAAGGGACAGAAGGAATGGCGCACCTGACATCCAGAAATTGCGCAGTACCTAATTCCGGCTAACCGCTACCTTGGAA
The DNA here is from genome assembly GCA_948291685.1 of Euphorbia celastroides. Lineage (NCBI taxonomy): Eukaryota > Viridiplantae > Streptophyta > Magnoliopsida > Malpighiales > Euphorbiaceae > Euphorbia > Euphorbia celastroides. The sequence goes on along the minus strand of CAOJBJ011069873.1, from coordinate 46 downwards.
ATCGCTCCACAAATCAAAATCCAACAACTCAAGGTCAAAGCCTGCA
>CAOJBJ011069649.1:0-17734 GCA_948291685.1 Euphorbia celastroides | reverse complement strand
GCAACGCTCCCCAATAACCACCATCCAGAGCTAGCCAAGCTCTCCATAACCACACAATACAATTGGCACCATGCCATAACCATCCATTTTGGGGCTATCCTCCCCAAAATGTAGCACACAGCTCCGGTAGCTCTATATAGCCTCCCGTTATTTGTATGGACCATACTCCCCCTTTATTGGCGTCAATCTACCCGACAACCCCAGGCTCTACATGCATACTATGGGCATAATACCATTATTATCAAAACCATTAACCACACAAAATAACCACACATAATTTATCAATTCAATTCACAAATCATCTTTACCATTTCACAAAACCACCATTTACTTTCACCAAAAACAGGGCAGCACTACAGTGTGCCTTCCACACCACTTCTCACACCCAAAAAATTCTCAAAACCATCATTTAACACCACACACGCATGAACATATGTCTTAGATTTCCAACGCATCTTAAAACATGTCAAACGGATTTATAAATCTCAAGATATGATCAAAACACCAAAACATGTTCACAATTTCGAAAATCATGGCATCTTATACTTTAGGAAAACGAATTGTATACAAACGTATACAAATGTACACTAACCTCACGCTTGCTCCCTCGAGCTACCTTCCACGCCTTTCCCCTTGCCTTTACTCGAGTTTCCCGGGTCTACACATAAGAAACTCAATCCATAAAGGCTTACATAAAAAGGCCTTCTTAAGCTCAAAACACACTCACTATACCTTCTACCAAACTCCTATGCCAAAAACTCAACGAAAAACAACTCACCTTGGGTCGGGGTTACTATTCACGCAACCCTTCCACACCCAATTACTCCTCACACAAGCTCACTTTCACCCAATTGAAGTCACAAGAGGGATTATCGGTCACCAAGGATCAAGCTTTGCAAAAGAAACCGAAAGGAAAGAGCAATTTCGGCTCAATCAAATTTTCTCACCAAAGAGGAAGAACGCACGAACACAAGAGAAGAAGAAGAGAATAGAGGAGAAATGAATCCTCTAGATGATTTTAGAGCTGCCACATCACCAAAGGATAAGCTTGATTTGCCAAAAGACCGAATTACCCTCAAGTTTCCTTCAATTCACAAAACACACTAAAACTGATTTTTGGCAGGTGCACGTCGTGCTCCCTGGAGCACGAGATCGTGCACCAGCCTGCCTCTAGACGCCCACCTTGAGCACGGCGTGCTCACCAGTGCACGAGGTCGTGCACTGGGCTGCCTGCCCTCTTCTCCCTTCGCACAAAACCCACTTTTCACACCCGAATTCAATTCCTTTGACCTCTAAACTTCATCCACCAATCTTGCACCAATCAAATCACATCAAATGCATGCAAATTCAACACTTAATCTACATGCTCATGATGCATTTCGCCTAACCCATTTTCGGGTCGCTACATATACCTTTACAAAACTCTCAATTTAATATTGGGAAGTATACCGTAATTAAGTATACCAATTAAAATAAAGGTATACTAATAAAATCACTATTTATTTTCATCAAAAAAATGCTAAAGAGAAAAAATTAAAAAGTTGTTTACTAATTTAAAAATGGTATACTAGGTTAAATCGTAAAAAAAATATATCATAAAAAGTATACAAAATTTTAAAAAGTATACTGAAATTGAAAAAGCATTAAAAATCAATTAAAATGGCAATTATTATACTGAAACTAAAAATCAATATACCACATCATAAATAAAAGTTGGAAAAATGGTATACTAATTCCAATCAAACATAAAAAATAGTATACCGCGAGTTAAAAAGGTATACCGAAAAGTAAAAAATCGGTGTACCGAAAAAGTAAAAAAATATACCAATTTTGTATAATGATTTTCATTTTGGTATACTTTGGATAAAAATTTGTCGAAAAAATATCAATATGGATCTTGTTTTAAAGATAAAAATGTAACGAACAAATTATTTAAAAGAATCGTGTTGAAAAAATTAACGGTTTGAGAAATATGATCGTTTGAAATTTTAGAATTCAAATTAATTAGGAGAGAGATAGTGGAGATCACCCCCTTCTCATTAACCTTCCATTAGACATGAGTTTAGACATTTATATTGTTGAACTACAAAGTGATAGTTCTCAACATACATAATAATCTTAAATCATCACATTTGTGGAATTATTGTTTGCGCCATAAAACAAAACTTTCTTAACCAAGTTACAAAGTGAAAGCCCTAATACATATTTAGCTCCTTAAACTTGACACGATTTATTTTTTGCCCCCCTAAACTCTCGTTTTGTCCTGCTAACCCCCTAAACTTGGCAAAAAGGCCCGCTAACCCCCCAAACTTGGCAAAAATATACCCAACGGCCCCCTTATGCTGACGTGACAGCAATTTTGTGTTGAAAAGTCAATGCGTCGACACGCTGCAATGTCAACATGAGGGGGCTGTTGGATACACTTTTTCCAAGTTTGGGGGTGGGCGGAACAAAACAATAGTTTAGGGGGGCAAAAGATAAAACGTGCCAAGTTTAGAGAGCTAAGTATGTATTAGGCCAAAGTGAAACATTAGGCTCATTAGACTTGGAGTCTCATGGAGCATGAAAAGTTTTGTTAATGGGCAAAAATAAAGGATGAACTACCACAAATACATTGAATCTAATACATTTTGATGTATGTAGATTAATGAATGTACAAATTAAGTACAAGATGATTAATATTTCATGTTTGTATTTGTACTTAATTAGGAACAAATTCGAATTTTGAGTAGATCAAATATTCATGAGCGAAGAAAAGAAACAAATAGAAAAAAGTACAAGGTACTCGATTGGATTGAGATACAAAAATACTTAAGTCTAGAGTTTCAAGATTATCTAAAGAGATAATGGAATATTATCTCAATGGGTTCCTTCTTATACACTCCAATGTGAGTATAAAAGATGGAATATGACCTTACTGGATATGATGAGGTTCATGATGAGTCGAACTGAATTAAGCTAATCCTTTTGGGATTTGCATTGGAAACTGCTATTTACATTCTAAATAGAGTTTCTTTGGAATCTTTTTATTGAAGCTCTTGATTTCAATATCAGTATTTTACGCGGAATGGGTACGTTTTAATTTCTAAATGAATTATCTATATTTTCTTATAGTACCAACTTCATTGCTTATTTTTGTTGTCGTTACTTCAGTCCGCATATAATGTCAATACAAAATTAAACAATGACTTCAATAAAAAATTTTCTTGAGGATTTATTAATGAATTTGTTTTAAGTAATGTTTGGAAGACAAGATAATGAGGTGATAACTTTTTTTTTTATTAAATGTGTATTTGTAACTCAGGTTCTTTAACTATTAATTAATTATTAAAAAGAATGTGTATTCATCACTTTAAACTTTTTAAGTATTAATGAAATATAAATTAGTGGTAGAATTCATTTGTACACAAGGGCCTACATTTCAGTTCTTGCTAAGGCTCCAAAATTTTTCTAAGACGGCCTGTTTACTATTACTCAAATTTTAATGATATGTGTGCATTAAAGGCAAGGTTATGAAAATCGGACCGAACCGGTAGGTTCGACCATTTTTAATGGAAACCGAACATCGGTTCGGGTGGTTTAAACAATAGTTTTGGTTTAAAAGAAAACCGGACAATACTGGTTTAAATATGGAAAAAATTGATAAACCAGTTACCAGTCAATACCCGGGTTTTCATCAAACGGTGGGTCGTCAGAAAATTGATGCCCATTATTGTGAAAAAGCTTCGGTGCAAGTGGATTTTCTTCTGAGATAATTGTATTCCTATTTTCACCATAGCAAAAGACACAATCTGCAGTTCTTGAAAGAAAAAAAAAACAGATGATTGAGATGATATAAAGGAATGGTTATACATTTGAATGCACTTCCTCCATTGATGCTATGATATTCTAGCTTTTCCACTGAAGAAGAAAAATGGGGGTTGCTGCCAACTAATTCTTTGATTGAGTTTCAAAGGATGATGGGAGGTCTATGATATTGTTAATTCCTAAATTATTTCTCAATTATTGGAAAGTAAAGAGATAGATAGCTAATTAATTTTTAACTAATAAATGCAAATACTAGATGGATATGTATCTACATCATCTTTAATTATAGTAATACCGCATACCGTTCACTTCACCGGTGTATCAACCAGTACTATACTAATAACATTGGTGATAGGTAAGAACAAACAATATATATCAATTGACTTTTAGTCAAGTAGTACACATTCCAATATATTGGTGGGAGGTCTTAGATTCGAAACCCAGACTCTCAAGGATTTACCAATTATTAAAAAAAAACAAACAATACAACTTAGACCCCTAGCTTTTTTTTTCCAAAGTTAGATCGCCTATCATTGTCCTGAATATAATATTTGGTTTTATATTTTTCATAAATCTGGTGGAGCATATTAATATTTCAATATCATGGTATTGAAATGCATATATTATTTGATATAGTTAGTGGTTTTATACTAGTTGTGCGTTAGTTTTACTTAATTTTCCCACAAAAGAATGGCAACAATAGAATTGATAGGTCATAAAATTGGACATCTTGTGTTGTATGAAGCCATACGTTTGTGGATAAGAATTATTCAATATTGTTTCTAAAGGTGGAAAAAGATAAAAGAGTAATGAATTATTGAAATAATAGGAAAGCTGGTGGGGATAAACGGGTCCATAATCATAACTTGTTGGATTGTGGATCATCTCAAAATGTGGGCCAAATAAAACTATTATGGCTTTAGTTCCCCATCTCCAACCATTCTACCTTCAACTGCAATCTTCCAACTAACTTGTCCTACTTTTCCAACTACTCAAATTAAAACAAATTCGAGTCTAGTGAGACTAAGTCTCTTTACAGTCATTGCGAGAACTTATTTCATAGAAAACAATTAGAAGATTCTCGAAATATAGTGGCAATTGTCTTTGGTCTAATACTCAGATTGAATTTGTAATTTATTTCTCGGAGACTAAGTCCACATACAAGTAGGTTGTAGTGAGGGTTTTTTATTTTGTTTAGCGTAGTTCTAATGCTCACTTTAGTATTCTAATTAGTTTCAAAAATCCGTTCTAGTACTCAAACTATTAAAGTGTCCCTATATGTGCCCTAACTTTCAAAAAATGACCTCGTATGTACCTCAACTTTCAAAAAGTGCACCATTTTACTACCTCAGTGCCACATGTCAACATTTAGTTGGCTTGACTTTTCAAAAAATTCAACTTTTGACTTTTCTCTTGACTTCAATAGTTTGTGTACCTCAGTAGATTTTCGAGACTAATTGAAGTACTAAAATGAGCACTGAGCCTTTAATGTAAGAGAAATCTCTTTGCTTATTATTGGCTTGGAGAAACTCAAAGAGGCTGGATCCATTTGTAACAAGACAACTTCTGTAGTGTTCTCATTCATTCTTTTTTGGATTTCAATTTACTATACAAATTTCGGCCAACTTTCTGAAATTATTAGCGAAAGACATTGTTGAATATTATGCATTTTCTATTTAATTTTATTTTTAAATATAATATGAATATGCCTTGGCATTATTTTATTCAGAAAATGAAATCTATGTCACTTATTGATGTTTAGCAAATCATAGAGGCTGCATGAAGCACACATTCTCTTTACAATCAATTGAAATAACCGATCACATACAGACAACTGCAGGCAATAAAGATGGCTCAAGCATAACCATATCTTCGAGTCTTTCTGGATTGCCTCACAGTGAGGGAGCAACAGTCCCACTACAGTTCTGACTCTGGTAAGATAGCGATTCATCTCGATCCCTATGGATCAGATTTCTATTTAAATCCAATTTAGACCCAACTGTAATAAGGAAATAAATCCACTTCAGCCGGCCCCCTCACAATAAAATTACTATATGATTTTGGAAAATTGCGAAGAAATTATTTAGATACTACACGAATTAGGGCCTCGATATTTCTGAAGTTACAAACCACTTTCCAATTGAAACTATTTCGAGAGGATAAAATCAGAAGATGGAGAATTTCCATATTTTAATCTTTTGAAACTAGAACCAAGAGTTGTGTATATACACATACCTTAATTAATGCACATTTCTATATATAGCCAAAATCCCAAGGATTGCAGCTATTTAGATTGGGACATGTTGAAAAGACACGTTTTTTGGGGTATTGGCATGCAGGGCAATTCCAGGCAAGGGTGACGGCCAAGGACCCATCGAAAAAAGGACCCCCTTTTAGTGACATTTAAGTTATTTCTATGTATTAGTGTTTAGCTAGTTAAGTATTTCCTTCATAAAAAAGACATTAAAAAAAACTATTCATTTGTTGTACAAATTATAATTCCCATCTTTCAGTGAAGACGTGAAAATTCATGAATTTGAAATGCAACCTCTTTGAAATCCTTAATTTTTAAAAAACAATACAAATTATAATTCTCATCTGTTAGTGAGGGCGTGGAAGTTCATGAATTTGAAATGCAGCCTCTTTGAAATCCTTAAGTTTTAAAAAACAAGAGTTAAGATTCTTAAAAATTTTATTTACATACAAAAGGATTGTTTTGAAGTTTTCCCTACAATATTCATACTTTAATATTTAAAACACTAATAAACGAGAATCAATTAATTAGTATTAAAATCAAAATTTAGGCGAAACATTTTGTTTTGAGAAAAACTAAAGAAACTTTGAAAACCACGTTGGGAAGTTAGAATGGGGGAGGGTGGTATAATGCAATAGCTAACATATTTAAAACAAGTGTAACAAACTATTTAATTTTGCAAGAATGGTTTTATAAAAAAGTCAGAAAAAAGAGGTGATAAAGAAAAAAAAGACAAAGAAAGGGTGAGTTGGCATGATGTGAACCAAACAGAAATTACGTGGCTAAGGTTTTCCTTATAAATAAAAGGAAAGCCACACATTCAAACACTCCCATTGACTCACATTCAATCCAATCCATCTTCTGTGTATAGAAGAAGAAGATAAACAATGGCAGGGAGCGGAGTATTTGCTGAGATTATTGATGGTGAAGTTTACAAATATTACTCTGATGGCGAATGGAAGACTGCTGCTTCTGGGAAATCTGTGGCCATTATCAATCCCACCACTAGGAAAACTCAATTTAAAGTTCAAGGTTAGAACCTAACTCACTACATTTCGTTTTTTATTTCATTTGATATTTTTTCTAATTTGTCGCCTGCTATAGCATTAGTTTTGAAGCATTTTATAGCAGGCCACATTTAGGATCTGTTTATATATCAGACCTTAAAATCCCGTCGGCAATCACAAAACGAGTAGTCGCTGAAAAACTGTAAATCCCCTCGAAATCGGCGGAAAACCAAAACTAACCTCTTAAATCCATCCAAATCAAGGCAAAAACACATTTAAAACTGATTCAAACGAGCTCAGATTAAGCTCTGAAAACCCAACTGAAACTAAGAGGAGAAAAGCCACCGGAAACGGTGGGTAGGAGTGGTTGGGTTGTTGGCGGGGTAAAGGGGAAGGGTGAAGGGGACGGTGAAATAGGTTGGGGATTTTATTTTTTATTATTTTTTTAATTTTTAATGCCACATGTCTAATTATTATTGTTAAGAATAGTCAAACGCTGAGTTGGCGGGTGAGTGTATTACACGGTGAAATGGTGTCGAGGTCCTTAATTGGACCACTTTTTGAAAGTTTAAGCCCTTAGAGGTGACTTTGATAGTTGTGGTCCTAGTTTGCCAAAAATTGAAAAGTTGAGGCCCTTAAAAGACATTAGGCCTAAAGTAAAACTTTGAAAACGATTTAGTTTGTCTCGTAAAACTTGATATTTGGTTAGCAAGATTACGAATCATCTTGTCACAACTTTAGAACATCAACATTCAAAAGCTACGTAGTTAGTGAAGATTTAACCTCAAAACAAATGTTGCTGTTGTAAAATGTATATGAATGAAGATAATTTGTTTTTGGTCTAATGCTCACTTTTGGTATTCTAATTTGTTCAAAAAAAACCTTTCCGGTACCCAAACTTTAAAATTGACCACGTAGGTACTCAAACTTTCAAAAAATAACCACGTAGGTACCTCAACTTTCAAAAAGTACATTTCACTACTTCAGTGTCACGTGTCGACATTTGGTGAGTTTGACTTTTCAAAAAAGTCAACCTTTGACCATTGACTCGCCAACCAAAAGTTGACACGTGGCATTGTGGTAGTAAAGTGGTTCATTTTTTGAAAGTTGAGGTGCCTAGGGGTCATTTTTTAAGTTTGGGTACCGGAAAGGTTTTTCTAGACAAGTTGGAATATTAAAGTGAACAACATTAAACCTTTGTTTTTTTCAAATTTTCATAGTAGTGACATTTTGAGTGGTAATCGAAAAATGCAGCATGCTCGCAAGAAGAGGTAAACAAGGTTATGGAAATAGCAAAAAGAGCGCAAAAAGAATGGGCAAAAACTCCACTGTGGAAAAGAGCAGAGCTTCTTCACAAAGCAGCTGCTATCCTAAAACAACACAAGGCCCCTATTGCTGATTGCCTTGTTAAAGAAATTGCTAAACCTGCCAAAGATTCTCTCACCGAGGTAATATATTTATAATGAAAATTCTGTCATTTCTAAAATTATAATCAAAATTCAATAATTCGGTTCGGTTAAACCGAATGCTCATATGCCTAGGAATGTCTCAATTAAGAAGATATTGTCAAAAAATAGTCGGAAATATTTACTTGCTATGGTCGGCAAAATGAGACATTGCTCTTACTCATTAAAAGTTATAATCTTGTCTACTTTTACCCAATTTAAAATGCATCCTCCCAATAACAAATTGGACGAACGGAACAATCAACAAAATATGGCAAACTTTAAAAAAGTATCTTTAAGGTTTTACTCAATTAATTGCAAGATGGAGTATGGAGAACTTTCTTTTTTGAAACAGACTGGGTTTGTAGTCTTAGAAACTACAAATATTGGAGTATTAGCATTATATTAGATTTGAAAAAAGTAGTAATCCTGTTCTTTTTTATTACAATTTTTGTGATATGATTAATATAAATGCACTACACATGATTGATAGATATAATTTTTGTAATACTGTAAATATTTTTTTTAATTAAACCACAATAACTAGCTATAATAATCATGAAAAATATTGAAATCTCTGAAAAATACTGACTTTTATTTTGTAAATAATAAGGTTTACTTATCGAAATGTTAAATTGCTTGAAATATTCAGTATACCTCCATTTTTTTCTATAAGAAGCCCTTTTGCAAATTTTGATACTAACGGCGTGGGTCTTTTGAACTAGCGTCCACACCAACTTTTTGTTTGAACTTTTTAGGGATATACTTGTTTGTTTTGTGGATTAAATAGCGAGCACGTTTTGACTGTATTTAGCTGGTGTACAAAATAAATTGGCAAAGATAAATTGCATATGATGTGAGTACAGTAAAAGGGAAAAAGCAAAAAAGTCAGGATAGCATCTTTGCTTAATTATATTGTGTTTCGTATTTTTAACAAACGAAGGTTGTGAGATCTGGAGACCTGATATCATACACAGCTGAAGAAGGTGTGAGGATTTTGGGAGAGGGAAAGTTCTTAGTTTCTGATAGTTTTCCAGGAAATGAGAGAACTAAATATTGCCTCACTTCTAAGGTACTTCTCTCTTTCGTTGTCTTTCGGGTTTTGTTAATATGTAGCATTGATCGAGCTTTGACTTTTTGACTTCTTCATCCGAATAGACAATGCTTTCAACAATAATGTTGCGGTTGTCATTCAGAGAAAAACAAAATCTTATTTTAGTAGCTTTTTGGAACTGCATAGCACCATTTTGAATTAATATTGTTTAAAGTGGGCATGGGCAGTTCGTTTGCTCTAATGACCTCATCTGTATTGATTTTTTTCTCGATAAAGACATAAAGAATAAAAACTAATATGATCATGTCAGCCGTGTTTATGGAAGTGTGCCAAAAGCTTTCTTTAGAGCTCTTTTTTCTTGACATATGTGATTCTATAAGTTATTAACAAATGTCTTATCTTGATTGCTACAATAAAACTTGTGATTTTTATAAGTCTTGAGTTCGAGAAATACACGAGGAAAGGTAAAGGCTTTCCATGTAATTAATATGAGCACCATTGCACATATTTACAAAGATAGGGGGTTATACATTTTCCAACAATTAACATGAAAATGTGATTTCAGTTAAGCATGCTGAAGCTTTGATACATGAAAATTTGCAGATCCCTCTCGGTGTGGTTTTAGCCATTCCCCCATTTAACTATCCTGTAAACCTTGCTGTGTCAAAGATTGCTCCTGCTTTAATTGCTGGAAATTCACTTGTCTTGAAACCTCCAACTCAGGTATTTTATCAAAGAAAATAATAATAATCAATTGACAAAATTTCTCAGCTGGTTTGCGCTGATTTAGGGTGCTGTCTCTTGCCTCCATATGGTTCACTGCTTTCACTTGGCCGGTTTTCCCAAAGGATTAATCAGTTGTGTCACTGGTAAAGGCTCTGAAATTGGGGACTTCCTCACTATGCATCCCGGTGTTAACTGCATAAGGTCAATCTCTGCAAAACTCCATGTTTTTTTAAGGCTTAATACATTGGAATCCTAACCTTCTATTTGAAAAGATCCATCATATTGATTTTAGTAGTCCACATTCAATTATGGCATGTACCCCACGAAACATTGAAACTAAATCTGGACCGTTAAAAGCCAGTGCATGGATGAGACTGGCTCAAATGCACAGCTTTACCATTTCTCAACTCTAAAGAATTCAAATTTCCCCCGAACTTGCAAATTTAAACGTGACTTCTACTGAGAAATGTATTTCCCACCTTATTTTTTTTGTGTTGTTAGCTTCACGGGTGGAGACACTGGAATATCTATTTCAAAAAAGGCGGGGATGGTTCCTCTTCAAATGGAGCTAGGAGGGAAAGACGCCGGCATAGTCCTCGAGGATGCTGACCTGGACTTAGTAGCAGCCAACGTTATAAAAGGGGGGTTTTCATACAGCGGGCAACGGTGCACAGCAATCAAGGTGATCCTAGTGATGGAAAGCGTTGCCGATGCTTTAGTAGAGAAAGTCAATGCCAGAGTGGCGAAACTGCGCGTGGGGCCCCCGGAGGACGACTGTGATATAACTCCAGTAGTCACAGAATCGTCTGCAAATTTCATTGAAGGGCTAGTGAAGGACGCAGAAGAGAAAGGGGCGACGTTCTGTCAAGAGTATAAAAGAGAAGGAAATCTGATTTGGCCCTTGTTGTTGGACAATGTAAGGCCAGATATGAGGATAGCTTGGGAGGAGCCGTTTGGTCCGGTTTTGCCTGTTATAAGGATCAGTTCTGTTGAAGAGGGAATCCATCATTGCAATGCTAGCAATTTTGGCCTCCAGGTATGAACAAAGTATAGGGAGTACTATACCATTTTGGTATATATTATTGTTTGGATGTTTGGTGTTGATACTTGCAATGCAGGGTTGTGTATTCACAAAGGATATCAACAAGGCTGTGTTGATCAGTGATGCAATGGAGACTGGTACTGTTCAAATTAACTCTGCTCCTGCAAGAGGACCCGATCATTTCCCATTCCAGGTAGAGTAGAGAGTATTTGTATTGTGGTTGCTTTTTAACTTATTGCTTATAAGTTTCTTGCAATTTTTTTTGGCTTAATGCTCACTTTAGTACTCCAACTTGTCCAAAAAAATATTTCTGTTATCCAAACTATTAGAGTGCCCCCATTAGTTCTCAAACTTTCAAAAAGTGCACATTTCACCTACCTCAATGTCACGTGTCAACATTTGGTTGGTTTGATTTTTCAAAAGATGTCAATTTTTTATTTTTATCTCTCTAATCAAAAGTTGACACGTGACACTGAGGTAGCAAAATTGTGCACTTTTTGAAAGTTGAGGTACCTACGGGGACACTCCAATAGTTTGGGTACCATAAATGTTTTTTCTGGACAAGTTGGAGTACTATAGTGAGCATTAAGCCTTTTTTTTAACTTGAAGCTTAGAAATAAGTAGTTAAAGTGTTTTTAAAAGTTGTTTATAAGATCCCTATAAGCGATTGAAATGTTCGGCAAAATATCGTATAAGTAACTTATAAGTTGTTTAAATATTAAATGGATATGAAAACAAATGGTGTGGAGAAACTTTGTGATGCGTAAAATTAAGAGGAGCATAATTGCCTTCTATCTTTAGTGAGATCTAAAGTTCTAGTGAGTTGCTTAAAAAATTACATTAACTAATTTTTTAACTTTTGATTTAGAATATAAGCCATGGTAAACACAAGTGTTTTCATCTTTAAAACGTGCATTTTATTTTTCCATTATTAAATTTTGATGAAATCAATACAGGGGTTGAAGGATAGTGGAATTGGTTCACAAGGCATAACCAACAGCATTAACATGATGACAAAGGTCAAAAGCACTGTTATCAACTTACCAACCCCTTCTTATACCATGGGTTAGTAATTAGTTATGCATTATATGTTTGAACAATTAGGTTGTTAATGTGTCCCAAAAAAGAATGTATTAGTTTTATCAGTGACCTAATTTCGGAATTATATAATAGACAATGAAATCTCTATGTTGGATTGTTATTGTAATGTGTATTGGAGTCTATGACCCAAAAATTTTTAAGTTATCACTCAATTCCTATTCTATTTCACCTTATTTCGTTTGGTCGACTGAGCTATATGATTCGGAAATGTCTCGTTAGGGATTTGCATAATTGGAGACGGAAAATTCTGAAAAGAACTTGTATAGAATAAGGTTGGAGATAGCTTTTATGTCTAAAATCATGGACACATCATCCCATTTTCACCCCCCCTTTAAATTTTAAAGCATTTTGTTTTTGACAAAATATACTTCAAAAAAGTTGGAATGTTGGTAACTGTTTATAATTCCCTGCTCATATTGCACCGACTAGTAGTAGGCAGTTGTTTCTTAGAACCGTTATGTATTTCAGGGTTTCCATTTCCAAGTAAAATTTGAAGTTCAACAAGAGCGGAAAATTCAACTCTACTTTAAGTTAACAAGGTAATTTTTCTTTCCTCTAAGTCGGTCTCATGACAATAAGAAGATCTGTACCCTTTTGAACTTTTACCGAAATGTCATGTCATTGTAATTGGAAAATGAACAGACTTTACGGGGCATAATTGTTTGCTTTTATTATTTCTGGTGTGAAACGGCCTTTATCTCAAAATCATTACGACAATATAATCAAAGAATTGAGAGAATAACATGGTACAACTTTGTATTGTTGAATTCTGAATGCATGTAGAATAAGAAAACTAATATCGGGAAGTTTAAAGATAAATTGGTAATTTTCTTCATTATTTTTTCAATTACAACGAAAAAGAACGAGAAGAGGGGTTCAAGGTGGAGGCGGTCATGTGTGATGCCAAATTAACTTTTGTTAAATCAAGCCAAATTTAGCCCTCCAAAAGTTTGACAATTTTTTTAAATGGCCCTCTAAACTTCCAAATGTCAAACATATAGGATTGCACACGGGGTTTATTGGGTCGGGTAATGCATTTTCCATCCCCATGTTCATTAAGCTTTTGGGACAAAAAAATTTCTCATCCCCATCCCCATTAAAGATTCGGGTAAAATTTTTTCCCCATTCCCCAATCGGGGATTTCCCGCTCCCCACCGGGTATTCCCCATTTCCCATTAAAGGTATAAGATAAATTTATTTTTAAAATTACATACAATAATAGTCACAAAAACACATTAAAAACTTGGTACAATGTTAAACTTTCTAATATTACAATGTCAAATTAATTTAAAGTCTTAACAAACACATAACTTAACACATTTAATACCATATTTACTTTCAAGAAGTTAATAATTGAAAAAATATACAAAATACGCCTATTTTTAATTGATATATGCAATATATTATAATGAACTATAAGTAAAACTACAGAATATCAGGTTTAATATATAAATATGTTACTTAATAATTTATATATGATATTAAAAGTTTCAAGAATATTTCGGGTATTCTCCAATAAGGGTTATCGGGTCGGGTTCGGGGAATTTCGGGGTGAGTAATGCATTTCTCATCCCCATCCCCATTAACATTTCGGGGATAAAAAATTCCTCATCCCCATACCCATACCCATTCTTATCAGGGATTCCTCATCCCCATCGGGACGGGTATCCATTGGGTTCGGGGAATCCCCATCCCGTTTTAACCCTACAAACACAACTCTCCTGAAGTTGGTGAAAACACTTACTTCAATCTCTCAGTGTCACGTGTCACCTTGTAATTAGTTTCACTTTTTAAATATGTCATTTTTTTTACTTTTTTCTCTCTCCATTCAAATAGTGACATGTGACACCGTCATTTAAGAATGCAACCTACATTATCTTCATATATCGTCGCTGGATTTACTTGAGTGATTGAAATTTTACACCATCTTAATTATGTTTGGTTAGTAATTTTAACTACAAACATTCTCGATTAGCCTCATGAATAACTTAAGACTAGTTTCATGAAAAATTATAGGCCTAATTTTCCTCAATGCCTCTCAAGCTGTTGTATTTGTCATTTAGGTCCCTATAATTATCTCTGAAATCTCTCACCTTACAAAAAAAACGCGCCTTATATTCTGTTGAATTAGTGCAACCTAGTCGTACCCCACTGCATGACATACACAAACCTGCCACATAAGCTTTAGTCGAAATGAACTTTGCCAATTCAGTCCTTGAACTTTGTAAGGTTGACGTCCAACGTCACTCAATCAGGGACACATGTAACACTTATGAAAGTCAAACCAACAAATCCATAACACATGGCATGGACTAGAGAAATCACTAAAAGAAACTTGAAAATAAATTATTTTAAATCCTTATAATTGTTATTGTTGCAAAAACACCCCCTTCTCTACTTTTATTCATCATTAAATTTCAAATTTTCATTTTATAATTTAAACAATTTATTACAAATTCTATTTCACCATATCAATTACGGATTCTATGATTTAAACTCATAACATAATTATTAAACATAATCAACCACCATTAAATAAAAAAATCAATTTTTCTCAAGTTGGAACTCTGCAATTCGTATGAATCAACTTAATTGGCTCCCACTATCATTCCAACCGCCACTAGTTTAATTCCTCCAATTAATTTTTGAGAAAATGTACCATACAGATATTTTTCAAAATATTATTATATTTACATAAAATTCTTACTTATTAATTATATTAATCTAATTTTTAGTTTTTTATTTATGATTTTACATATTTTTTTTGTTTTTTTGCATCCTCCTCTCCCCATGTGTCCCTCTCTCCAGATGTCACTATCAGTCTTCGATCTCTTAATCAGTTCGAATTTTTTGAAACTTAAACTGTAATATCTCTCAAACCGTTGATTTTTTATGACTCGATTCTTTAGAATATTTTGTTCGTTTTATTTTTATCTTTAAAACAAGATCAATGTTGACATACTTTTGACGAAAAAAATTCGAATTATAGATTTTTTCTATAATGATCTATAATGTTATATATTTTTTTTATGTAATGTTGTAACTTTTCTATAATGATCTATAATTTTATAGAATTTTTCTATAATTATCTATAATGTTATAGATTTTTTCTATGATGATCTATAATGTCTTAATTTTTTCTATAATGATTTATAATGTTGTAGAATTTTCTTATAATGATGTCATAGAATTTTTTTTTATATAATGATCTATAATGCTATAGAAATTTCCTATAATGATCTATAATGATCCATAATCTAATAGAATTTTTCTATAATGTCGTATAAGTTTACAAAATGACATTATAGATCATTATAGATTCATAAATGACATTATAGATCATTAGAGGTTTACAAAATGACATTATAGATCATTATAGATTTACAAAATGACACGATAGATCATTATAGGTTTAAAAATGACATTATAGATCATTATAGATATAGGTTTATAAAATGACATTATAGAGCATTATAAGTTTATAAAATGACATTATATATCATTATAGGTTTACCAAATGACATTATAGATCATTTATATGTTTACAATATGAGATTATAGATCATTATACGTTTATAAAATAATATTATAGATCATTTTAGATTTACAAAATGATATTATAGATTATTATAAGTTTACAAAATGACATTATAGATCATGATAGGTTTACAAAATGATATTATAGATCATTATAGGTTTACAAAATGACATTATAAATAATTATAGCACTTCATTAAATTAATTATACCTAAGTTATTAGGATATTACTGTTTTATTTGATTGTACGAACGGTGCATTATCATGTGGTTTCTCAGAGCTTATGGCTTATAAGAAATTAATAAGTATAGTTTGACTTATAAGCTAGACAATGAAGTGTTTGTTATGACTTGTTTATTAATATATGAGAAACTTATAAATTTAAAAGTATAAAGTTAGTTAAATTTACTTTTTTATTTTTTTAACTTATACAATAAATTAAAACATGCAAGTTTTGAGAAACACCCCTTAACAATGAAGATGGTCTTTTCCAAAACTCATGTTTTTTCATTTATCTCCATATAATTTAAATAATGAAAAGTAAATGTAACTTTAAACTTTATGACCTATAAGCTAATTTTAAGTTAAAAAGAAACTATAAATTTACTTAATTATCTAACTTATAAATTAAAGAGAAATTGTCATGTATATGCAAATGTTAGTAAATTATTTACACATATGACAATAAAAGAATTTATTTACATAATTTAACTCCTTAAATTTTGTTTACATAATTAACACCTTCTTTACCTCCACCCATCTCTCTCACCCTACCCCTCTGTATCGTTCTTTCCAAGCTCCTTTTCTCACTACCTTCATCTCCCTCTCATTCCCCAACAATCACCCTCAGCCTCACCCTCTCGCTCGTTATCAACTGTCCGATCCCTCTCTTGCCACTTCTTTCCTTCCGATTTCATTTGGCGCCTTCAAGAATACTTCTCATCTCAGATTCACCGGAGAAATTGTTGCGGCAAATGCAACGTTGCTTCCTCGGTTGGATGCGAGATGTTTCAGATTTTCTTCCTCAGGAATACTCCTATCTCCGGCCTCAATTCCGGTTTTCATTCTGTTTGTTTTTCGACTTCGATTCCAACTTTGATTTCGATTCCGATTTATCGAAATTGACTCTAACTTTAGTTTTATTTTACTTGATTTTTTTATTGTTTTTGAGATGCAATGGTGATAAAAATGATGCAATGGTGATGAAGATAATGATGTGTAAAGGATACACACAAGGTGTTCGATAAAATGCTTTAACAGTAAGAATGATATGTATAGAACATGTAATGACATGTATTGGTTATGTAATGTGTATAATGTATTTTTCTTCTTATTATTAAATTAGAATCAAATTATAAGTATGTAAGAGATATGTATTGTATATGTATATTATATGTCTTGGATTTATAAAGTTGTTTATTGTTGGGAGTGGCTCGTTAAACCTAGAAGATCCGCCAAATCAAAGATCCGACCCACTTCGAAGAACGTTGAAGATAAACAAAATCCAAAGTCAAAGCAGCGCAACAAAATCCGAGAGATCAAAGTGCGAAGAGAAGGTCCGGATCAGGAAGTTCTGGAAGACAACAAAAGGAGAAGATCCGGAATCCATGTGGACCAAGTTGGATCCGGTCACAAACAAATTTGAAATGTCTTAGTGTGCTTAAGAAGATCAACCACAATGTCCAAGAAGCATTAAATGCGCCTCACCAACTGTCAGAGCATTTAATGAAGAGAGAAGCACTAGAAGACAAAAACAGCAAC
>CAOJBJ011069521.1:0-11471 GCA_948291685.1 Euphorbia celastroides | reverse complement strand
GAAAAACTTAATTTTCGGTAGTACTAAAGAGATCCAAAGCAAAGAGAACTCCAACGGCTTACAAACAGGCAAACGAAGTTGAAAAAAAGCTGACCCAAAAGAGGCTACAGAATAGACAAGATCAGAGGTCAAAGTCCACCGGAAGGAGTCAGAACCTGGTTGAAACAAACATAACCCGCCACCCTGCTGACCCAGCAGCTTGGAAAAACAGCTCCAAATAGACTCTTAGTAGTCCAAAAGTATACATAATAAATCAATTAATTAGTTAGTCAAATCCTTTTATGTTCCAGCCTTATGAAGTGTCATCAAAAGCTAGAATCTGCGATGAATCAAAGGGCCCTAGCTGTGATGGTTGGGGTAATTACTAATTAACTATTTGATGTCATTTGTAGAATTCTATTTAAAAATTGTATACTCATCTTTGTTTAATTTGTGATAATTACATCTCCAAAAAGCTAATCTCTGAAATACGTCATATGCATATAAAAAGAAGTAGAAGAGAAAGGAAATAATAATTGGTCATCATACAAAGAATATATAATTTAAAACAACTTTTTGCCAATTTTAGTCATCTTCTCTTTTCAATTCTTGTTCATTGTCACTAATAGTATACCTCAAAAATATACGTTGCCAAATTCAGTTGTTGTCTATATTATTCTTTTGTTGAGAATGAAAATTAATTATATGTGCTATCTTGCACCCTAAAATAGGATACTTAATGTTCCTTAAGTTCAATCTTAAAATCCATGTTTCACTACAAGAAAATCACATTTCTGACAGAATTTATGTGACGGGATTAGTTCTGTCACAAACTTATGTCAGTCGTTTTTTACTTGAATTCCGTCTCCTGACTTTTAATAATATAAGTAATTTTTACTCTATATCTAAATAAATAGAAATAAAGTGGCCCACCCATCTCTCTCCTCATGACTCTAAAAAACCCTAGAACCCCGTTGTGGAAATCACGATTCTTGGTCTCAAGACACTACCCTCCCGCAGGTGCTGAAGAATCCGAGAAGGAAGTCAACAAAGTTCGCGCAGCTCTCGTTGATTTCTACGCCCCTCGTTGAGTTTTCGTAGACAAAGACTTGATTGATTAATTAATTAATCAAAATTTTCAACAAATCTAACCTTGTTCACAATTAGCAGTTGCATTTAATATATTGTTCCTATAGAACAAGATAGAAAGTTTCACGAAGATATTTAGACACTCGATGTCAATGCATTTACAATTAGAGAACAATGACATGTTCATTTAAAGAGTTTCTTTCATATGCCTTCAATGACTTTTACTCTTTTCTATAAATATCTATCAATAATGTATTCATTTAGCCCTCAACTGTTGTTTGTTTGATAGAGAAGGAAATTATATGATAATCTCCACATCACCTTTTCATCAACTCTTACAGACTATCACCTATTCATTATCTTCAGAGTTTGGGGGCATGTTGACCTTGTTTGCAGTTGATAAATTGCTGGAAATTATCAATGGAAGACCAACAACAGTTGTAGATTGTCATAACATTTTTGAAAGCATATTATTTCAAGGATTTGTATATATATATATATATATATATATATATGAGTTAAACGAATACCCTCATATTTTCTAATTAATTATCTTAATTCTATGATGTCGTGGGATTTTAAATTAATGCACTTTTCTTTTAATATGCGAAATTTGTTGCGAGTTACCTGTGCTTCGGATAAGTTGTATAATTATAAGGGAAAAGGATTCTCTTTTAGAACGTGAAGATCCTAATTAACTTTTGCTTTTTTTATAATAAATACTCAATTATCATGTCACAAATGCACAAGAACCTGCCGTTGACTTTTTGCTACCCAACTTGAGAGTTGACTCTTATACAGCAATGGGAAATGTCATGACAGAACCCACCATGTTAAAACCTACTCGTTAATGAAATAGTTTGGAATGAAATAGTTTGACTTTTTCTATTTAATTTCTAATACGTTAATTTCTATGGTCACAACTTGTCGTTTAAAGAACACTTATTTTACGAGCGGAGGAGTATAAAATTTTTATTCATTAAGAAATAACTATTCTATGAAAGATGGAATAGCAACTCTCTTATTACAACAAGGTTCAAGACATCAATTTATAATGGCCAAGTGCATCACCAGTTACCTGAATTTTGACAAAAAAAACCACTTGGCTACTTGATCTTTTCGCGTGACCTCGTAGCTCCCTGTACTTTGAAAAAAGTGAACCCCATAACTTCTTGTTAGTGACTTGGCTAGCCGCACTAGGGAGCGTGTAGTGCACGCACGATGATGTGAATAATTTCGGATAAAAGAAATTCCACGTCATTTTTTTTGGTGGAATCTAAATTTAACTCCGTATTGGGGGTGGAAATAACCCTAAGTCCTCTCTTTGTTAAACCCCGATTCGAAACCATGTCTTCGTCGATTTGAAATTAATTTCTTGTGCCATCTGAATCGATAGAATCGATTTCTTGATTACGTTCGAAGTTGTTGTTGCGGGAAGAAGACAACAATTATGAGTCAGTCTCAATCGTGAAGATCGACAGAAGGGATTTGGAAAATCTTCAGGTAAGCAAGATTTATGAGTTATTTTAGCTTTGTTTAGTGCTTAAAGTGTTATTGAAACTTCTGAATTAGAAAGTTAAGGAATATAATGAACTTAATCAGTCATTTAGTTGTGCCCTAGGTTAAGTTGTCGAGTAATTTGAACACAAATGTAATGAACCTTGGGTTTATGATTTTCAAGCGTTGAGTCATGGATGTTTCAGTTACATTCGTTCATGGAGGCAAGTTTTGGTTAAAGGAAGGTAGATTAGTATACATAGGGGGTGAGAAAGAACAAGAAGTGTGGTTTGATGAAGAAAAAGTTAGTAGATTGGATATATTATGGATGATATGGGAAATAGGATATAGTGAATGTGGGCCAATCTATGGTAGCAAAGGTGGAAGTGGGGGAATTCATGAAGTTACTGAAAGATTCTCATGTGAAGTCTTTTTTGACCTCTTGTGGTGATAATGACATGGCTCATATCTATGTGGACTTCCCTTATGATGACATGTCAAGATGGGAGAGGGTGGATGTTAGTAAAAGAGGGGCCTATTTAACTAGGACAACAATAATTAATGTGGCTAACATGGTTGTTGAAAGAAACCAAAAGAAGAGGGAAGTTTGGTGGAGGCTGCTGCAGTAGAGGGGGTTAGTGAAAACCTAATTCAAACAAGAGGATCCGAGTTGCATCCAGTGGAGGGGAATCAAACACTTGAGGGATCTCAAACTGTGGATGGTGTTGTGGTTCCAGAAGAGGAGAATGGGGGCCTTGAGTTGAATG
Source organism: Euphorbia celastroides (assembly GCA_948291685.1). Taxonomy (NCBI): domain Eukaryota; kingdom Viridiplantae; phylum Streptophyta; class Magnoliopsida; order Malpighiales; family Euphorbiaceae; genus Euphorbia; species Euphorbia celastroides. Next base: position 8,139 of record CAOJBJ011069521.1, on the reverse strand, counting down.
TCAGTAAACCTAACACTGTAGAAGAATATGCAACTGATGTTAGTGAGGAAAGTGAGTCTGAAGCAAGTGATTCCCACGATGTAAATTATGAAGAGGATTTGGATGATAGTGATGGTAATAAGAAAGGGAAAGAAAGAAATAAGGGCACATAGTACAAGGGCCAGTCAAGAACTGAAGACAAATTCTTTGAAGCTTGGGCCAATTGGGATAGATAAGGGTTTAGAGAGCTATATTAGTGAAGTGAATTCTTATGATGCACTGGTTGGTGGTACAGAGAATTACATTGGCTCTTCAGACATTGATAGTGTTGCTTCTGATAGTGAAGATTCAGATGAGGACAGGAGAGTTGTGAAGAAAAGAGTATTTTATGACCCAAGCTGTGTTGAACCACTATGAGAGCTGGGTATGATATTTAAGAGTGCCCTACAGTTCAGGGATGTTGCTGTTTATTATGCTGTGAAGAAACGGATTGAATTCACATTTAAACAGAATGACAAAGGGAGAGTCAGGGTAGGTTGCAGTTATGTGGATAAAGATGGCAACAAGTGCCCTTGGTTGTGTTATGAAAGTACAGAAATAAAGTCTAGGAATTTTGTGGTGAAGAACTATCATCCAGTGCACAAGTGGGTGAGGAAGCACAAGAACGGGCATTGTAATGCAACCTTCATTGCCAAAATATTAAGGAAAGATATTCTGAAGAATCCTGCAATCAAAACGTGGCAAATTAAAAAAGAGATGAAGGAGACATGGGAAGTTTATAAGGCAAGAACTGTGTGTAGGAGGGCAAGAGAGTTGGTGTTGACAGAACTTAGTGGAGATTACAAAATGGAGTATAGTAGGCTATATGACTATAGAGATTGCCTATTGCAAACCAACCCAGGGAGCACTTACATAGTTGATGTGAAGAAAGGTGGTGAAGGACACATGTATTCAAAGGATGGGTTAAAAAAAGGGTGTAGGAGGGTATTGGGATTCGATGGATGTTTCTTAAAGGGGACTTGCAAGGGGAAATTGTTAGCTGCAGTTTCCAAAGATGGAAATAACCAGATGTACCCTGTTGCTTGGGCTGTGGTGCATACTGAAATCACAGAATCATGGACTTGGTTTCTTAAACAGGTGAGCAATGACTTGACACTCAGATTGGGTGAAGGAATGACAGTGGTTACAAATATGCAGAAGGTATGACTGAGTTCCCTTGTCTTTTTTATTTCATTTAGAACATGAAATATGTTCAAGTGTTATATGCTTCTGCTTGATAATGTTGCTCTGTTATAGTATGCATAATAGGGTTGAACTGTGTTGCCTTGTTATATGCTTCTGCTTGATAATGCTTTTTGATGTTGAACTATGTTTGTCAATCTTAGGGTCTAGATAATGCTGTCAATACTGTGTTTCTAAGATCAGAGCATAGAGAGTGTGTTAAGCACATAATTGCAAAATGGTCTAAGAACTGGAGGGGTATTCAAAGAAGGCAATGCTTTTGGAAAATTGCTAAGTCCACTTTAGAGTTGTTTCAACTGGCAGTGGCACTGTCAAGAGCTTTGCAACTGTGACTGGGGTCCTGCGATACACCCCTCGAACAAGAAAATGGAAAGGCAAAGAAGTTGTAACACAGGCTAACATGATACAGAAAATATCTAAGCAGCAAGCTTATATCAGAATTGGAGGATCTCAACCATTTCCTAGTGAAGTAAGTAAAGAGCAAAAGCAGAGAGCAGCAATTAACAAAGCTATTATAGAGAAAAAACTAGCAGCAAGGAGAAATGCCATGACTTCTACCTCCCAACCTCTACCATCAAGCCAGCCTCAACCTAGAGTTACAACTAGGAGTCAATCAGACCTTGCAAGCTCACAACCAACTCAATCAACCCTTTGGAAGTATTAGGTTTAGGAACACAGTTATGTATTATCAGCACATTATGTGTTTTGGATTACTTTTGTTGGGTTACTTTTGTTGGCTTACTTTTGAACAGATTTGTATGACTGGTAACTACTATCTATGTATTATGTCTATTTTCTAACACAAGTTTTTTCAACTTCATAATCAAATAAAACATTAACAAAATCAGATTGTCCCAAATACTTGTTAAGCCAAATACTTGTTAAGTATTCCACAACTTTCAACTTACAGATTACCACAACATGCAACTTCATTCTACAACCAAGACAACATAACCTACCGAAATTCCTACTACATTTTACTCATTATGGCACACATTGCATACCCCACAACAAACCAAAACAATGCTTTTTTCCAACTACTTCCATCTGCAAATGCAACTTCTTCTCCCGCAACAAGTTTTCACAGCACTTTTTTAATCATCTCTCTTCTGTGACTGTTTACAGGTGGATCAAACCACATGAAATAGCCACAATCTCTCGAATGAGTATATCGCTGTCAATTCCAAAAATACATAGATCAAAACAATATGCAATTACCAGTGAATGTTGAACAAACAATAATCAACCAAACTTTCTTCCTTACCCTATAGTAACGACACCCAAAGAACCTTCTTCTTGGGTTCGAGTCACTCCAAGATGCCCTTAATCTCGCATCTTCTCCGTAATAAAAGATTGGGACCTCAATTTCGACAAAACCACCATCATCCATTACTTATTTTCTCTCTAGAATAACCAAACCCTAAATCTGCTTTATTTGATTCGAACCTAAATCTGCTATATTGGATTCGAAAACAATAATAAAAAAGGGTCAGAATAGAGGTTGAAGATGATGGGTATTTAATCCCAAAAATATTACCGTTATCCTCTTCCTCCCATGTGTTTTTTTTTGTTCAAAAACACGCTCAGATTTTCAAACTCTTACACGTCAGCAGCCACGACACTAACAGGGAGTTATGGGGTTCACTTTTTTAAAGTACAGGGAGCTACGAGGTCACGCGAAAAGATCAGGGAGTCAAGTGGCTTTTTTTTTGTCAAAGTTCAGGTAGTTGGTAATGCATTTGGCCATCTATAATTTATGAAATTCTTCCATTATATTCTACATTTTCCTTATAAAAAATTGACTTCATAATAAGCTTACAATTATAATTATAAGAAACTTTATTTCTACTTTATTTCTTCCCACCTGAATGGACTCAAACATGCAATACTATGATCATGACTTCATCCTTAACTAATAAGCCAAGACTTTTTCCACTTCTATCATATTCTACTTTATTGGTGGAATAGAACTTATGTGAACCAAATTAACGCCACTTTATAATTATTTACTTTAGAAGAACAAAAACCATAATGTTACGTTCACCACTTTCATACTTCCTAAAAAAAGCAAACTAGGGGTCAATTTCTGATAACCTCCACAGCTAATACCGGCCGAAGCTATCTCCTGTCCAAATGGACAGAGGAGATAATACCAGCTGAAGCTATCTCTTATCCAGACGAACAGAGTAAATAATACTAGCCGAAACTACATCACCTCCGGGTAGTCATAAGAGAACCAATATTAGCCGGAGCTACATCATCTTCAGGTGGTCACAAGCAAACCAATACCAGCCGGAGCTACATCACCTCCGAATGGTCACAAGAGAACCAATACCATCCGGAACTACATCACCTCAGGGTGGTCACAAGAGAACCAATACGAGCCGGAGCTACATCACCTCCAGGTGGTCACAAGAGAACCAATACTAGCCGGAGCTACATCACCTCCGGGCCGGTACACCCATCAATCCCAAGAAAAATTGAGTCTATTTACTTCGGCACGGTGCAACAACCAAAGTTGACCCAGATCTAGTTCAACCGCCTTGGCATGTAGCTAAAGCAACTACACGGACTGATTCGAACGACACTATTGTGTGCGACTCACCTAGACAAAACCATACGAATCCAAGCATTCACTTTGTGTGACTTTGATGATTCAAATTCAACATAAATCATTCATAACAAAACTTTCAAAAGACAAGCCGAGAGAGTAAGGCTAACTATCAATACTATTCCATAAACAAAGAAAAACAAAGTGTTGAGCCATCACTTCAAGCATTTTCGTTAATAGAAACACTTGGTGAACCACCATCAACACCAACAGGTGCTTTCTCGTGATAGTCCGCCTTGACATTTTCAGCCATCTTAAGACCATCTTCTTCATCCTCAACCTCCTCATCATCTTCAGGAAATATCTCCGAAGCATCTGGAAACTTTACTTTTGTTAGAAGACATGAAGCAATGGAGCTCGTGTACCTCGAACAAGCAACTAGGACGCGCTCCCCACACAGGTAGGCCTGGTGGATAGCCGGGTACATGTAAGCCTAGAACTGGCTCAAATTCTTTGTAGAGGAAGCAAGCTTGCCCTAAAGATCCTCTGCTCGTGCTTTAAGTTTGGCCGCAGAACTCTTTAAAACATTAATATTGGCCGACAAAGTAGCGTTATTCACCAGCAGTTTGATCAGCTCGACCTGACTTTTAAGACAACCTTTTCCCAGAAAGACCACTTGGGGCTCACCTTCTTCCTTCTTGGCTGCGTCCACTTCCTCTTCAGGAGGCAACTCTAATGCATTTCAAAAATGCGCACACTTCCACTAGAAGGTTCGAAGGAATGGAACTCGAGTAACTCGCACAAGCAGCCAGAAATCTTTCCTTATAAAAATACGTCTGCCAAACAATGATGCTTTGTACCGATCCAAGCTTTCAGAAGGAGCACTGAGCTTGCCCTCAAGCTCCTCAACTTGTACCAGTAGCTCGGCCTCAAAATTCTTTAAGTTCAATGCTGGCCGCCAAGGAAAAATTATCTGCCCGACATTGGTCAACTTGACCTCGACTGTCTTTTTCTCCTCCCCAATCTTCTTCAAATTCTATTGCATAGCTCGGCCTCAAAATTCTTTTTCATAGCTCTCGAACTCGGTCGGAAGGGGAAAAGAGGTAATAATGGCCCTCTGAACAGCAAATAAATCGACTTTCACCCAAATAGTGTCCTCTTCAGCTCTTAGGGCCGCACTATCATCTCAAGAGGTTGCAAATTTCCCCTCTCCGCCTTGAGATGAGGATCTAAGGCTACCTCTTCATTCTATCCATTAGAGAAAATATAAGAACCGCAACGACGAACCAAAGTAACAAAATTCTTTGACCGGTTCCATGTTGTCGTGCATGCTCATTTGAAGAAATTTGCATCAAAATGTGTCTTGAGACTTCGACAGAACTGTTAGTGTCCCACCATGTTGGTCCAACAGTTAGGGTGTAGTTGGGTCGGGCATATCCTCCAATATCGCAACACTCCACAAATGCCTTCTAGTAGAGGGTGAACAAAGCCATGATGGATTTGTGAAATAAATAGTAAAGAAAACGGCTGGATGGCTACCAGCTCGGTCACCCTTAGTAGGGAGAAGAAAGGAGCATGACCGCATCCATGGAAACACAATTATTTCCATCCAAAGGTCGTATTCATCCATTATATAAATAACACTTGGCACTGGAGGGCCCATTTACTTTGGTTTCTCACTTTCCACATTGCCAACCGGAGCTTTCCTTTTTAATCGCCTTGCTCTTTGAACAAATTTTTCTTTATTCTGACCTAATAGAAAATTCACTAAGCTCTCAACAACATTCTACGTTCCGCTCAAATCCTCACAATAATTAGAGGAACTAGACACCTCCTCTCCTGACAAAATTCTCTCACCTACATTACTAGAAACATCCATCAACTGATTCTGTTTGGACACCCTAATAAAATTCACCATGTTAGAATAATCAACCCGGACAAGATATTATTGAGAATCGACATTTATCTCCACCATACAGATTATCTCACTAGCACTTTTCGCTGACTCATCATCAGAACTAGAAGACGAAGGAACATACATATATGGGGAGCCCCTAGCCATAAATTCCGCCTAGGACAACACCTAAATGAGTCAAGAAAAATTTCACCCAGACCTAAAGATCTGAACTTGGCTCCGACCGGGAAGGAGTAAAAGTCAAACCCCAATTCTGACCGGCTTGGGGTTGCTCCCTAAGATATCTTGGGGCGGTGCTAACCAGGTTAGGGGGGCCAGCAGCCTGAGATCTATGCGGGGACTGCACTTTTTTGGCGGTATCCACCCGACTGTCAGTAGATCTTGCACGATTTGGCCTTGAGCGTCGTTCGGGTGTGCTTCGGACTTCTCTGATGTACCATCATACCAAAGTTTTGCAGGAACGCGAAAAAGAAATTTGAAATTATTGAAGCGACACTTTAACTTTTCGAACGACGCTTCCTCTACGGACTGAAATGAACGAAGACTGAGTGAAGCCTTAAAGCGACTTCTCCCGCTTGAGGGGGGCTTCTGATAATCTCCACAGCTAATACCGACCAGAGCTATCTTCTGTCCAAACGGACAGAGGAGATAATACCAGCCAAAGCTATCTCCTGTCCAGACGAACATAGGAAATAATACCAGCCAAAGCTACATCACCTCCGGGTGGTCACAAGAGAACAAATACTAGCCGGAGCTACATCACCTCCGGGTGGTCACAAGCAAACCAATAACAGCCGGAGCTACATCACCTCCGGGTGGTCACAAGCAAACCAATACCAGCCGGAGCTATATCACCTCCGGGTGGTCACAAGAGAACCAATACCAACCGGAGCTACATCACCTCCGGGTGGTCACAAGAGAAACAATACCAGCCGGAGCTACATCACCTCCAGGTGGTCGCAAGAGAACCCATACCGACTAGAGGTACGTCACCTCCAAAAGGTCAAAAGGTGGACCAAGGGGTAGACACAAAAGACAAGCTCTTCCATTAACCAAGGCAATCTCTGAATTACATCACCAAAATTAGCCATGTTAAGAACCTAATCTGAATTATATCAGCTAGTTCAAGCATGAAAAAGGAAAGATCAATGTTAGCCCTTGACCAACACCTTCCCCAAGAAGTTTATGATTCATTACCTAATCTACCCTCCGGAAAGCCAAGTATTTTCCAATCAAGCCACAGCCCGAGAGCTTGCCTATAAATACCCTTTATAATGGCAAGTTGAGGTATGTTCCATTCTCTAGCCAAAACTCTGTTAATTTGCCTTGAGATTTCCCTTTTTGGATAACTTAAGCATCGGAGCGTTCCCCGGCGGACCCCGATCCGCCGTTCTTTTCCCCTTTTGACAGGTTATGGGCCGGTGAACCCAAGAACTTTCCCCTTTTAGGTACGAAGTTATCACTACATTAATGAAATTAAAAATTGTTGTTATATAGAATTTATACAAGTTTGATATTCCGAATAAGGATATCCACGATCTAGTTTGTTTTACAAGAATTGAAGCAGCCAAAGCTCCTGTTTCTTTTTTTTTATGTTCGGACTATATGTAAATCCGAACTCGTCAACTTATTCAGCTTTTATTAAAATTGCTAATGTGAATATATTAGGTTTAGTTATATTGGTTTTTTCTTCTATTAAAACTTAAAAATAAATAACAATTGTCCTTTGGTCAAATGATACACCTTTCAATACGTTGGTGAAAGGTTTTAGGTTTGAAATCCAACCTCTTCAAAAATTTAATAATTATTAAAAAAACTTAAAAACGAATATATCTTGAACTTTATAGAATTTATAATTAAAATCAAATATATCAAATTGTATTGATTTAAACCCTATTCTTTTCAATTTAATGGAAAATGATAAAAAAAATTTGACTTGAAAGAAAGTCATCCAATTAAAGCAGATCAGAAGCAATTACAGCCCTAATCAAAGATGGACAAGGATGAAACCAAGTCCCCTACCTGTCAAAGAATCGGTTGCCTTTGCCAACAAATGGGCAGCCTGATTCGCAGACCTTCTAGCAAAAACAATTCGACAATTAACAAAGCCAACTATAATAGTTTTATAATCAACCAAAATAGACCCTACGGGAGCTAAAGGAATAACTCCATTATTAATCGTATTTGTTGGTCCACTTTAGCTTAATAACACGTGTCAGAGGGGGGTGAATGACTTTTACCTGTTAAAAACGTTTTAATTTCGGTATTTGAAAACTTATCGTTTTACCCCTTCTGATCAGCGACAAAGAAATATCTTCGCTGATACTGACACAGCGACGTTGAGAATGTTAAGTCTCAGCGAGGTTTTTCAGTGACTGGAGTTTAAGTGCAATATGAATGCAGCACTGATATGTCAGCAAAGCTGAGTGATCAGTGGGTTAGTGAGTAAAAA
>CAOJBJ011069279.1:0-16870 GCA_948291685.1 Euphorbia celastroides | reverse complement strand
ATCTAAAATTGTTTGAAGTTCAGATGTTCGTAAGGTACAATATATATCAATTCCCATACTTGAAGAATTAACTAAATTGAGGACCCAAATAAAAAACATGTTTAAATTGGAGTGTCTTGGAATCAAAATGTATTGAGCAATGAAACTCTTGTTATTTTTTTTTTGGTGAGTTGAAAAAATATACCAATTTAAGTTTTGATTGCAAAAAAATGTCTACTAAAATAAACTAATGGCATAAAATATCTAAACAACTAAACTAATACTACCAAGCACCCTAAAAGAAAAATATTTGCATTGTATACGTTGTAGTTACATATGCATTACATACATAATACTGTACATATGTATTACATATGCATTACATTTTCACTACATTTGCATTACAAATAATTCCGAACTGGTTGAGAACTCATCTGATTATACATTGATTGCAAATATATGTCCAATACATATCCATTACATGTAACTTACAAAACTAAGCAAATAATTTAATACAAAAAACAATTAATATCTCATACGCATCCCTTACATACGAGTTACATAACCATTATATATTCAATACATATACATTACATAGCCTTTACATACTGCATAAGCATTTTATCAAACACCTTGTGTACGGGGTATCATTTCACATTCAATAATTTTTTCATCTTCAACAGTCTGCCTCTAAAAATCTCCAAAGTTCATCAAATCAAATGAAATCAAGGGGAGAATTCAAATAGATTTCAAGAACGGAACAAATCAAAATCAAAATTGAAGAGAAGAACAAGTCGAAATCAAGTAGACAATCGGATTGAGTAAATTGGTCTCGTCACCTTGAAGAGATTTGATTTGATTGGATTACAAAAGTCCTTGTAAAATAATATGTAAAGAAAATGTAAAGCAAATGTATCTGAATTTTCGTCAGTGTTGTAACTTATATGTAACGCAAATGTAAAACAAATGTATCTGAATTTTTGTCAATGTTGTAACTGATATGTAGCGCAAATGTAAAGTAGAACGTACAGAATACAATTTTAATTTAAAAAGGACACACAATGTAAATAATATAGTTAGGTAACATTTATAAAAATAATTTGTAAAAACTATATAACCATGTCAATTTTTCAAATTATAAGTTTGGTCTCCACGTTTCACACGTCAGGAAATCGGAAAATCTAATAAGAGTTTGGACGAATCTATAATCTGAGGATTTTTTGAGTAACAAATTCCAAGTAGGCATTGATAATTAGGTTTCCTTGTAGCTGTGGAGTTTGCTTGTGCATAATGATATTCTTTCTTTTCATAAAAAAACAAAAAAGTATACGCTACAATTATTGAACCAAAGTCAACAGATAAAACTAATTGCGTGTAACATCGTAATATTTAGCTGGTCAATATGTATAAATGATCTCTAAGTAGACATTTTCGTTAGTTGCATTATTTAAGTTTGAAAAATGTTCTATTATCCCACTTAAGTTGGTAAAATCAGATCAATTACTCCCTCAATGTCACGTGTCAAATTATGGTTAGTTTAACTTTTCAAACATATCATTTTTTTTACTTTTATATATCCAACCAGAAATTGACACCTGGTACTAATTGGAGGGAGGTAATCAATCTAATTTTACCAACTTGAAAGGGATAATAGGATCTTTTTCAAACTTGAAGAATGCATGGGATGAAAAATACCAATTTTTCAGGGATGCATTTATACGTCTGACCTATTTAGTTTAAACACTCGGTTGCTCAACTTCATGGGCTCGGCTACATAGTAGAATGTTTGTGGGTTTTGAATAATTATATAATTGAATGTGAGACATATCAACCACAAAACTAACTGCTTGTGTTAAGCATGTAACTTTATTTATTACTAAACTTGTTTGTTTTTTCCTATGAAATATCTCTATTAATACTTTAAGTGCAATTGAGTTTGAACATGTTTTCACTTGCCAAATGTTCATTGAACTATCTCTTTTGAAGTCTAAAACCATCACTCAGTACAATATACGGTGTTACACCTGTTCACGGGTTCGAGTATTCGTCCGACACAGCCTGAGTGTGCATATAATTGTCCTACACTCAAGTTTGATTATGAAGTCCGGCTCGAGCCTGAACATGTAAAAGTCTGAAATTTTATGGGTCGGACTTTGTTTTTATATAAATACTCGAACCCGCCAAAACAGTAATAAATTATTTGTTATATATATTTATTTATTATATTTAACCATTATTTCATTTTCTTATATTTTAATACATAAAAATCTTAAACTTTATACCAAAAAGTCCACTATAAAATTGAAAAAATATATTCAAATATATAATGAAATTATATTGAGAAGTTAAATATATGTAGTTAAAATTCATATTTTTTTATTTTTATTAATTCAAGAATATTTTTAAAAATATGTTTGGGCTCTGAGATTGGTTTGGAAATGACTTCCTAAACCCAGTCCAAACTTAGCTGGAATCCAAAAATTTTAAAAATAGGATGGGACGGGTTTGGAATGACGATTTTTGTTAAAAGAGAAATTGTTGATTTTATGTTGTTTTTTCTTAAATGTATTCAATTTTTGTCCAAAATAGAGATTTCTTCGATAACCAAACTTTTAACAAATTTTAAGTTTATTTTTACGGTTTTCAGAACCGGACCGGTCATCAAACCCGTAGAGGGAGAGGGTTATAGATTTAAGGTTTAACTGGATTCAACCGGTGGTTGAACCGGATTTTCTAAAAATATGATAAGAAGACTAATATTATCTAGTAATGTCATATTAGACATATAATATAAGTTATCATGCATAAAATAAGTAACAATATTTAATGTTATTAGTTCACAATAAAAAATATTAATTTGAATAATTATAAATTATGACATAACAACAAATATATTATGATAAAATAATGAAACACTTATTTGGTATTAAGTTTTATTTAACTAAAATTGAATGATAGTTTTATGTAGTGATTTGTAATTTGATTTTCATATCAATAAACACTTTAGTAAAAACTGGTTACAAAATAATCGAATAAAAATACAAGATAAATGTATGGTAGAAATCTAAAAAGCATTTCATTTAAAACAAATCAATAATTTTTTATCCTATAAAAATATAACATGCAAATTGTTATCAATTTAAAGGTTTAGCTCAATTGGTAAAGTACATCATGTTACAAGAGGTCTTGGGTTCAAAACCCGCTGACCTCAAAAATTCATTTTCAACTTTAACATTGTCAAGAACTGGTGGTTGTTCGAACCGTCCGGCTTTCACCGGTTCACGATCGAACCACACAACCGATTAATGATTGTGTTTCGACTTCTGTTCAAATCGCTCCTAATTGGATCGGACCAACTACCGGTTTGGACGAATCGAGTTCAACTGGCCAGTCCGGTCTGGGTTTGAAAACTCCGGTTTTTACCTTCCACATCCCTATTACTCAATTCCAATAGTCTCACTTTTTCTTTCTTAATTTTACATTTTATACTTTTGTTTTTCATTTATCTCGTAAATTATTGGTTTTTTTCGATATGCGTTTTAGAGTCTTTTGTTTGTCTTGTTTTTATCTTATGAACTAAATCTATGATGATATATTTGTTTCGAGTTTTTTTCTCGAAACTGATTCTTTAATAGAAGCACAATGAATTGTATATAGGGAATATATAGCAAAAATATATTGAATATTTATTGATAGTTCTATAGAATATCTAGAGCCTATATAATATAATATAATGAGTGCTAAAATTTACCTAAAATTATTTGCTCAAAATTTAAAATACACATGAAATTCATACCGCTATCAACAAAGTATATGTTTTATATTGATTATATACAACAAAAACAAATTTTTTTAGTCTGAAAATCCCTAAATAGAACTAGAGGCTAGAAGTTACTCCCTCCATTTCAAAATAAGTGACTTTTTAGAATTTTTATCAATACCAATAAAACATTTATTATACACTTAAAATGACTAAATCACCCTTTGATTTTTTATATAAAATTTCATCTCTTATTAATTACTAATACATAATTTCATCAATACATAACATCTCTCCTAATTAATGCAGGGGCAAATTAGAGACTAATGGTAAAATAATGCATTGAAAATCTAAGAAGTCACTTAAAATGGAAAAAAATAAAAAGGCTAAAGAATCACTCATTATGGAATAGAGGTAGTAATATTGATATCACCAAAACTACCGCTAAAATCGAAATCACCTCTAATTAATCAATAGAAGATCATCAATAGATATTGAAATGTTTTGAAATATGGGCTGAAATATGACTCAAAAAGCTAGGATTTAGCTAAGTTCTCCCTAGTTAAAAACCTTACTAAACTCAGCCTAAACCCGGCCTGACCCCAATAAACAGGTTCATACGATATCAATATGTATATCTTAATTTGTAGATATAATCAAGCACACAACTAACCCACATGTTATTTTTTTACTGATGAAACGTGTTATTAATTAGAGGTGATAACATCTTCAATCGAAGGAGGTGGCATCAAACCAGTACCCCCACAATTATTAAAAACAATCTACTCTAACCAATTTTTGTGTAACATGATTCACAAACTTAGATACAAAAAGTACTATGAATATACGAAAATAAACTCACAAGGTTCTTGCAAGCTGCAATGATCAAACCAATAAGGGACAAATCGAGTCATTAATTATTCAACGCGTTGATGACACTGAGAGCATCCATCTCTAGAGTCAGGGGCGGCGGGAAGGTATGGCCTGGGGTGGCAGTGGCCACACCCTAGCTGCCGTCCACAGCCGGAAATCCATGTCTTGCCCCACCCAAAGTCGTCGCCGTCCACAGCCGAGATTTCTGAAACAGAGAAATCAAAATGCAGGGGAAAACAGGGGAGGGGAGGAAGAAGGATGCGTTTCATTTATTAAATGAAACGACGTCGTTTCATATCCGGGTTAAATAAACCCACCCATGCCCAAACCCGACCCTAATTCGAACTCAAACCAAATCTAATAAAACCCCTTTATTTTGTTCCCCAAATGCTGAAAAGAAGGCAGACGCGTTTTGTTCCCCAAACCGCTGTCCGTGAGCTGCTGGCTGCTATCGCCGTCGCCGCATTCCGCCGTGCCGTCCGCCGCGCCTTGCCGTCCTCCGCGCCTGCCGTCCGTCCCTGCCTGCCTCCCTGTAAGCTTCTCCGATTGTGCATTTCAATTTCAACATTTGTGCCTTCTTTTTTTACTGTAACTTTTTCTTTGTAAATTGTAATTATTGAGTTGTCTAGACTAGTCTTCAAACTCAAGTTCCGATTATGATTTTGAATTTGAGCTTCATTTGTGTTTGTGAGTTTGATTTTTGAACATGATGAAATAATTGAAATTTGTGAGTTTGAACATTTCTTTTTGTATATGTTTGGTTTACATTTATTAATCGACCAAAATTATGATCGGAATTTTTAGTCGGATGATCGAAATTTTTGGCCGGATATTGATGGTGAATGGCCGGATCGCCCCACCTCAACTTCAATCCTGGCTCCGTCACTGAATGTGATTATTAAATGACAACATAATTTGTTTTGATCTTAAATTTGAGAATTTTCAGCACCAGTTGCTTTAATTTCTTTTGTGAGGTATCACGAGTGTTCAGCCTATGTCCAATCTCACAATATTTGGCTCAATGTATTGAAGTCATTTGTACTTGTGCCAAAAGATAATTTTCGTTCTAAACTTTCAATAGTTTTTCTTACATCTGTGAATTGGGCAAGAAAAGCACCAAAATGCCAATTGAATTCCACATATCAGCTCCTTCTAATTAGTTTTTAAAATTGTGGTTGACCTGATCTTTACTCTTTAATTACAAGCTGACATGTGATGTTCGAGGAGAATTGATGCACTTTTGCTAAACTTAAGGGTCTGTAATATAAAATTGTAGCTATACAATTTTGAAAATTATTCTATTACTATAATGAAATTGGAAGAATATTTTATGTGCCGACATATTTTCATAAAAGGAACTAATGGTATGTTTGCTAAAGATGATGGATTTTAAAGAGGAATAGCCCAACTGGAAAGAAAGGATGAAAGGTATAAGAGTGAATAACAGACATGTTGTAAGGGTTTGCGGGAATCCTCAAAAAATGAGAATAATTTGTTTTTATTATCTGTGATGTATTGGTCAACTTTTGTAAGTGAGAAGTTACATGTAGGAAATTAAGGAAAAAATATGAAGGTCCCTCAATTATATAATAAATATTTATGAAAAAAATTGAATTAAAAAATGGCTCTCTATAAAAACCCCTTCAAAGCCTCTCAATTTCATTTCATCTGCTTATCTTGCTTTTAAATATTATTTGTTCATGGCTTCCCTTCAGGTGCTGGTTTAATTCCTTGCCGTTTTTCTTAAATCATATATTAAAATTTTCTTTCTTTTCTTCTTAACTTTTTCCTGTGTTGCTCATCTAATTATCTCTAACCATACAAGTTTGAGAAATGTTTGTGTTTAGGCTGAGGTTTTTTAACGTTTGAGTTAACAATCTCTTCGATTTAGAAATAGTTTTGAAGTCTAAATTGAGAGTTTGAATCCATATAGCTTCGTTTGTTGAATTAAATATCAACATACAAACGTTAAGCATGTTTCAAGCTAAGAGACATTCATGTGTGTGACGAGTGTTGAAAATAATATAAGAGCTACAATTTATTTTATCTTTCAACTTAAGCTTCCATATCCAATCGTTTATTCTTTTTCTTAACTTATGTCTGAGATTTTCTGATTTACACATGTAATAAAATGGTGCAATAGAACCTTTTACCTGAAATCTTAAACTGATATGCTAGGTTTAAGCTTAGTATTTATATTATTTTATTATGGGAACTATAAGTCATAACAAGATCGAGATGAAATTTACAGGCAAATGCAACAACAGAAGAGGTGATCAACGAGCAAGCTGAAACCCCGACGGAGAAAGCCCCAGAAAGTCGGGATGAACACAACATTACTACAGAAGAAGCAGAAGTTGTAGTTCATGAAGAAGATGAAGATGAAGAAGAAAATACTAAAGAAGAATGGGAGAAGCATGAGCAAAACACAGAAGACGAAGAAGAAGAGAAATATGAAGGAGGTGAACATGGCACAACTGCTACTTTTGATGATGAAGAAGAAGCTCAAGATGAAGATGACTTGATTAATTAAGCAATTAACTCAGAATTTGATATGCAGACTTTTCTCCTTTGTTTTATTAAGATCCGTTTAAGGTTTTGAAATATTATGTTTGATGCTTGGTTTTCGTGTGTTTTTCTTATGTAGTGTGTGTGACAATACTATGATTAATTACTATGTTATGTTTTCTTGCGTTGCTGATTAACTAATTATGGCTTCTTTTCTTGGTGTTGGTGCTTAACTAAAACGATGAGTGTTGGTTTATTTACATGATAAAAGATGGAAAATAATTCTCTAGGATTGGTAAAGTTATAAAGTTGATTCTAATGATTGAGATTTAATTGAGATTTAATTGTTGTTTGTGAGGCCAACAATATATCAAATCTCAGCCATTAAATTCAATGAATGCTTAAAATTGTGCCAACTGTATAACTTTATTAGTTATCCATAAACAAATTTATAAATAAGAAAGCAACACATTGTATATTAAAAGTCTTTTTTTTTTGTAAAAATCGTATATTAAAAGTCTAACAATAAGAACTATGATAAATTTCAAAAAAACATGATATGTGCTTTGACTCGATAATAAAATAAGGTTTGTGTTATTTTTTTCACAAAAAGGGGTCTGTGTTATTGGAAAATTAACAAATAAAGGTTTTCTAATACTAAAATATGTCACAAAATGGGGGTAATCGTGTTCATTTCGCCATGAAATTTTGTAAGTTAGTTAACAAAATATAATATACATCAGTGTAAAATTTGACATTTTTAAGAAGTGGGGTTGTTTTTTTAATCAAAAAATAATAATAAACGTTGGTAAATCATAAAAAATATCTACGCTTCTTAAAAATTTCCAAAATTTGCATTGATGTGTATTATATTTTTATGAGAAAACTTCAAAAACCCCCCTTGAGGTTTAAAACCCATCAAAAACACTCCCGAGATTTTTCACCGTTATCAAAACAAGGATTTGACATCCATTAGCTATTCAGTGATGACGTGGCGCAGGAGCAAAATTGTCCAATTAAAATTTTTAACCTAAAAACCCAATTACCCACTATTCTAACCCGATTACCCAACAAACCTAACCCATTTATCCAACTGAAATCCACCGGCACCGGTGCTGGAACAGTCGCCGGAAATTCGCTTTTCCGGCCAAAACCTGGCGAAACCTCGAATCTCCACCTCCCCGCCATTCTCTCTCTTCCCGTCGCCGATTCAGCCATCGTTCTCTCTCTCCCCGCCACTGATTCAGCCATCATTCTCTCTCTCCCCGCCACCGATTCATCCAGATCCCGTCGTTCATCGCCGCTCCTTTCACCGCCACCAAAAATCCCGTCGATCTGAACCAAACACCAACCCCGAACCCGTCGACTAAGATGAGAAATCCTCGTCACTTTTCCGGCGTCGCATTTTTGGCAGAGAAAACCTAAGATCCAAATCGACGGCGTTTCAGATCTGGTGGAGTTTGATTTGTCGACGTCGATTTTCAGATCTGGTGCAGTATTCGATGGAGTTTCAGATCTGGTGGAGTTTGGCGGCTGAGATTTCGACGGCGGCTGGTTGATCTGATGGAGTTTGGTGGCTGAGTTTCACAATTTCCGGCGTTTGCATGCATTTTCGATGATTTGAGGATGATTGCCGTAGTTTTGGGTGCTATCGCCGGAATCGCGATTTTCCGGTGCTGGCGCTGGCACCGGTGTTAAGGGAATTAGGTTAGGGTTTCAAATGGGTTGTTGGGTTATGCTTTATTGAAAATGGATAGGGTTAATGGGTTTTTTTGTGAAATGGGTTAAAAAAGTAAGTTTTGACAAAAATTTGGCCTAATGCATCGGGACTCTCCTGAAGTTGTCCCGAATCGCCTTTCGCCCCCTCTAAACTTTCAAGTGTGCCTCTCGCCCCCTGAACTTGTCAATTGTCAAAAAAGTGCCTTTAAACCTAGAAATTCCACATGTCAACTTATGATTGGATGAAAAAAATGAAATTTTTGAAAAGTCAAGCCAATTAGAAGTCGACACGTGGCATTTAGGAGGCAAAGTGGTATATTTTTGTAAGTTGAAGGGGCTAATAGGTACATTTTCGTGAGTTCAGGGGGGCGAGACACACACTTGAAAGTTCAGGGAAGCGAGGAGCAATTGAAGACAATTTCAAGAGATCCCAACACATTAAACCTAGATTGTTTTGTAAATGACAAAAGCATATCATTAAAAGAACAATATATTCATTACATTGATAGGAAAGTAGCGATGAGGTAATCAGATTGAGCATCGGGCACAGAACATCAATTAAAAACACCTATAAGTAAGTGTGTTACTTTTCCTATCTCGTTGACAAAATGAGATAAAACAAATAAGTCATTGCGAGAGCGCTCAACCCATTAGATTTATGTATAATGACCCAAACGAAACAATATAAATATAAAAAATTACAGTAAATTTATGATATATTGACAATCTATAATTTGAAAACTTTTGACACCTTATTCATCTATGCATTTATCTAATTATCGATCAACGATGGAAACTCATTCCATAAAAGTAAAAAAAATATTTTATTCTTTTTAATCCCATTTTTTTCTCCTTCTTATCATCTTTTCTCTTAATCTTTTTGAAATTCCAATTTATTAATTTAAAATCCCTATTTCCTACATAACAATGCTAAAACCTTTTTAGTAGGGGTTTTTAATGTAGGTGCATGCTCCTAAAATACTAAAATCCTAAAGTAGGCAAAATGAACTCGTCCGGTAACGGCGTACAGTATAGGTGCATGCCCCTAAAAGATACTTTGCACAATATCTTTTAGAGGCATGCACCTATACTATGCACCATTACCAAACGAGTTTATTTTGGTCATCCTAGGATTTTAGCATTGTCATGTAGGTAAAAAATAAGGATTTCAAATTGGCAAGGGCAGCTAAAAAATATGGATTTTAAATTGATAAGGATAGCTTGAAAATAGGAATTTAAATTGATAAGTACTGTAACTAAGAAATTGGAATTTCAAAAAGATCCTCTTGAACTTGTCCATTTTTTTGTCCAGTCCTCCTGAACTTTCAAAAGTTTCTCTCGCCCCCTGAACTTTCTAAAAGTTTATCTCGCCCCCTTTAAAACTTTCAAAAGTTTCTCTCAACCCCCTAGGTGTCACGTGTCAACTTTTGATGGGATGCCATGTTTGAAAAGTCAAAACAGTCAGAAGTCGACATGTGGCATCTAAGGGGACGAGAGAAACTTTTGAAAGTTTTAAAGGGGGCGAGAGAAACCTTTGAAAGTTCAGGAGACTGGATAAAAGAATGGACAAGTTCAGGGGGTCCCGGATGCATTTGCCCCAAAAAGATTAAAAGAGAAAATGATAAGGAGGAGAAAAAAGAAGGGTTAAAAAAGATTAAATATTTTTTAAATTTTTACAAATAAATTTAGACCATTGATGAATTATCAAATTGGTGGTTAGATGAATAAGGTGTCAAAAGTTGTCAAATTATAGGTTGTCAATATATCATGACCCATTTTTAATAGGGAAATTGACATGGTTATATAGTTTTTACAAATTATTTGCATAAATGTTATCTAATTATATTATTTACATTGTGTGTTCTCCTTAAATTAAAATTGCATTTTGTATGTTCTACTTTACATTTGCATTACATATCAGTCACAACACTGACAAAAATTCCGATACATTTGCTTTACATTTGCGTTACATATCAGTTACAACACTGACGAAAATCAGATACATTTGCTTTACATTTTCCTTACATATCATCTTACAAGGACTTTTGCAATCCAATCAAATCAAATCTCTTCAAGGTGACGTGGCCGATTTACTTAATCCGATTGTCTACTTGATTTCGACTTGTTCTTCTCTTCAATTTTGATTTTGATTTGTTCCGTTCTTGAGAGCTATTTGAATTCTCCTCTTGATTTCATTTGATTTGATAAACTATGGGGATTTTTAGAGGCAAACTGTTGAAGATGAACAAATTATTGAATGTCAAATGATACCCCGCAATAAGGTGTTTGATAAAATGCTTATTCAGTATGTAAGGGCTATGTAATGTATATGTATTGAATATGTAATGGTTATGTAACTCGTATGTAAGGGATGCATATAAGATATTAATTGTTTTTTGTATTAAATTATTTTCAGAGTTTTGTAAGTTACATGTAATGGATATGTATTGGACATGTATTTGTAATCAATGTATAATCATATGAGTTCTCAACCAGTTCGGAATTATTTGAAATGTAAATGTAGTGAAAATGTAATGCATATGTACAATATTATGTATATAATGCTTATGTAATGAGTAGGTAATGCATATGTAACTACAACGTATACAATGTAAATATTTTTCTTTTAGCATGCTTGGTGGTATTGGTTTAGTTGTTTGGACATTTTATGCCATTAGTTTATTTTAGTGGACATTTTTTTACAATCAAAAGTTAAATTAGTATATTTTTGCCACTCACCATTTTTAAAAAGTATTCTAAAATTTCACTAATCTATAAGAGGGGACTTGAAAAAAAAAATTTGTGCAAAACGGTCTTGTGGATTCAAAAATATTACAAATAGAGAATTTTTAATATTAGATTATGTTAAAAAAAAAAGTGGATAATTTTGTTCATTTTCGTATGAATATTCGTGAGATGATTAATAAAAATACAATACACAACATATATAAATTTTATATTTTTTTTAAAAAAATAGATATTTTTAATTAATTATGATAATAAACTTTAGAACATCACAAAAAATATAAAAATCATCCGAAAAATAATCAAATTAAGATGAACAATTTTTAAACAATAAAATTTACTTATTACAACATTGAATTATTTGAAATAATCTACTTTAACACCAATTTTTTTGAGACAAGTCCTATTAAAAAAATTGAAACCTCAAATATCCTTTTACCAAAAAAGTTTCTCAGTACTCTTTTACAAATGAGTGGAATTTAAAAGTATTTTTTTTATAATTTACCCTATAAAATAATATGTTGCTTTTAAAAAAAATATAATTGCTTCTAAAAAACTTAAAAATTAGAACTTAACATGCGACTATTTCAATCTGACCATGTAATGGCATGATAAGTCCTCAAAGGTCTATAGACTTTAGGTCTAATGCATTTTTTTTTCCTTTTAAACTCACACAAATTCATTATTTATATTCTAAATTTTGAAAATGACCCGCTAAATTCCTAAATATGATAAAAGTATATCCAGCAAACCTCTCATACTGACCTGACAACGTTTTTTAATTGAAAGTTAATGTGTTCACGGATTGCTACATAAGAGTGAAAGAGTTTGTAAGTACATTTTTGTTAAGTTTAAGAAGTTAACGGAACAAAATTAAAATTTAGAGCATCAAAAAATAAAAATTACCAAATTTAAGAAAAACAATATACGTTAGGTCTAGATTTTAACTCCGAGAAAGTTGATTGTATGAATCATTGAAATAAATAGTTGGGTTAGTTATGGACACGATATAGGCAAACATTAGAAGCCGGTGGATGTGGCTGTAGTTGGGAGAGCCTTTTTCCAAAAATCAATCACTGTCTCTGCTAAAAACCATGTGACAATTTCATTCCTTCCCAATCTCAGATCCCCACTTCATCTCTCTTTCCTTCCGTCTTCTTCATATCTTGCTTTTCGCTATCCATTCAATCTTTTTACAAAAAGCAATGTGATATAAAGCTCTAACCTTTCAATTCTCACAAAAAGCAGATCATCCTCTCCTTCAAATTCCTACAATGTTCCACCGACTTCTTTTTCTCTTATTCTTTCTCCTTTCTCTGTCGATCCCAGTTTTCGCTCAGCTAAATGATCTCTTCTCAAAAGGGTTCAAAGATGCCAAGCTCAACATGAGCCTATTCCACGGTTCTGTAATTGAAGACAATGGCTTACTCAAGCTAACCAACAGCACTACTCAAAGAGTAAAAGGCCACGGTTTTTACTCCGACAAAATTCAATTCAAAAGCTCCCCAAATGGTAAAGCTTTCTCCTTCTCCACTTCCTTTGCTTTCGCCATAGTTCGAGAGTATGCAACTCTCGGCGGCCATGGTTTCGCTTTCACTATCGCCCCTTCAAAGGACCTACCGGGCTCTCTCCCGAGCCAGTACCTTGGCCTGTTAAACGCCAGTGATGTCGGCAATTTCTCATATCACATCTTCGCTGTTGAATTCGACACTGTTCAGGACTTTGAATTTGAGGATATTAATGATAATCATGTTGGGATTGATATAAATAGCTTGTTCTCTAATAAGTCTGTTCCTGCCGCTCAAGTGCTCGACGATTTGTCTCAGAGAAATTTGACTCTGCAAGATGGCAGTGTTCTTCTATCCTGGGTTGATTATGATTCCACTAAGAATCTCATTGAGGTTAGGCTCTCACCTTCTTCGACAAGACCCAAATTCCCTCTTTTGTCCTTTAACGTAGATCTTTCCCCTGTTCTTGAGGAGTTTATGTATGTTGGGTTTTCTTCTTCAACTGGTTTGCTGTCTAGTTCCCACTATATTCTGGGTTGGACTTTCTCTGTTAATGGACCTGCAAAGTCGTTGTCTTTATCTTCTCTTCCTTCTCTTCCGGGTCCTAAAAAGAATCTCACATTACTGATTGCAACAGTCACAATTTCTGTTTTTGTGTTTGTGATTTTGGTTTCTGTTTTAGCCTTTTACCTAATTAGGAAGATTAAGAACATGGAGGTGATAGAGGAATGGGAATTTGATGTTGGTCCTCATAGATTCACCTATCAAGAGCTCAAGAAAGCTACAAGGGGATTTAGAGAGAAGGAGCTTCTAGGGTTCGGTGGATTCGGGAAAGTTTACAAGGGAACTTTACCGAATTCTACTGAAGTTGCCGTGAAGAAAATATCCCATGAATCTAAGCAAGGTTTAAGAGAATTTGCTTCGGAAATTGCTAGTATAGGTCGCCTTAGGCACCGAAATTTGGTACAATTGCAGGGGTGGTGTCGCCAGCGAGGTGATCTACTTCTTGTTTATGATTTCATGCCTAATGGAAGCTTAGACAAGTACTTATTCGATGAACCGAAAACCGTTCTCAATTGGGACCAAAGGTTCCACATCATCAAAGGTGTTGCTTACGGTCTTCTTTATTTGCACGAAGAATGGGAACAAACCGTAATTCATCGGGATATAAAGGCGGGAAATGTGTTGTTAGACTCCGATTTCAATGGTAGACTGAGTGATTTCGGTTTAGCTAAATTGTACGAAAGAGGAAGCAATCCAAACACCACTAGAGTAGTAGGCACATTAGGCTACTTAGCGCCTGAGCTGACAAGAACCGGCAAGCCCACAACAAGTTCCGATGTGTTTGCCTTTGGTGCACTTTTGCTCGAAGTAGTGTGTGGAAGGCGACCCATTGAGCCGAAGGCATTGCCCGAGGAGCTCATTTTGGTGGATTGGGTGTGGGACAAGTGGAGAACTGGGGCGATTCTCGATGTTGTGGACCCGAGATTAAGTGGGGAGTTCAATGAGCTTGAGGCAATCATTGTGTTGAAACTCGGGTTGATGTGTTCTAATGGTGCACCAAACATGAGGCCTAGCATGAGGCAAGCTTTGCGGTATTTGGAAGGAGAAGTGGCATTGCCTGAATCGGTTAAATCGCCTATGAAATATGATGAAAGAAGAGGTGACTGTAGTAGCGGTGTGGAGTTTGAGGATTATGTGCATTCGTATCCATTATCTTCTAATTTCGAGAAGGCAAGTGGATGGTCCTCTTGTGGTGATTATGGGGATATCGATGTTGAAGCTGGTTTGGATTCACCTCTTTCGAATTCTCTTAGAAGTGAAGGTAGATAGTCATAGTAAACATAATTTTAGATTATTTGAAGATCTTTAATATAACCCTTGTTGATGTAATTTTTCACCCTTTTGGTTTGCAATGTAAATTCTTATGATCACCCTTAGTGTGTATTGTAAAATTACCAGGAAAATTTTGTACTTTTCTTTTATTTGTCTTCAAAAAATTTGATAGTTGAATGAGGAATATACCAATAAAAGATATGCAAATATTAGAATGAAACAATAGTCAACAGTTGTATCTCAGCATAATATAAAAATTTGTTAGTGTCATTATGAATTGGTTAGGTGCAACCTGCCAACAACTATCTTGAAGTTTTATTCTTTTTTTTCTTAGCATGTTTGACCTTTTGTATGTCTTATTGCATCATTCATTAAAATTTCAGAATGAAAGGAGTTAAGGAAGGGAACTTGTCATAATTAGTCATTGGTTGTTTTTATTGAGATTGTTAGTGATTACATCAGCAATACAATTATAATTTCATCATACAAATGGGTAGGCTTTAAACAAAATGTTTTGACAAGTATGGCAAGAACATTAACAGGCACCATTTTTCCATAAAACTTCCCTAGCATTGGCCTTGCAATAAAAGCCGTCTCGCTATTGACCTGAAAACATATTAAAGTCAATTTTTACTTGTTTCAAAATGTCACTTAGTTGGGTCTACAAAAAAAATGTCACTTAGTTGCCACCTTTTGAAGACCAAACTTTGGGAAAACTTGTTAGGAGCTGTATGAAACAGCGTTCTAAAGGTCTCCATGATTCTTTGACACACACTATCAATGGTTTTTCGTATACTTCACGAATTGTGTCGGGTTGCAAACAATTAGTTTGTTCCTTTCCTGGTTGTGTTTTTAGTTTGATTTCTAACGGTGATGACATTTTGACTTATAGGATTGCTCACGCTGCTTATTCAAATGAGTTAATTGGGAGTTGGCTGCATTCGCCTTCCGCTTGTGTTACACATCTTCTGTAACTTTAATATAATTATTTTTTTTTCTTAAAAAACAATGTTTCAAGAAAAACAAATATCAAACTACACGCCAATGGTGTTGGGGCCTAAAAAGTCCCGACCTTTTAGTAAAAAAGGAGTTAATAATGCATAAAACAGCCATTAAATCCAAAAAAATGAGCCATTGAAGAGTTTTTAACAGTTTCTTTTGTATTAGTATATGTTATCTATTTGAATCCATGCTTGAGTAATATTTTTTATATCAAAATTATCTATTTGATTATTAAGATTAGATAAATGTTTGAGTTAATTTTTAAACATTTTTTATGAAAATGGGACATGACAAATTGAAGCCTTGAGCTTCTAATAATAGGCAAAATCATAAGTCCCGCAGGCTACAAATCACTGAAGCCACCATTGGATCCGGTCCGAAATCATTTGGGTCAACTTAGTTCAACCTTAGTTGGGTAACTACACTACTTGTAACCGCCTATCTAATAAATTCCACCTTAATGGTAATTATGAGATCACTACACCTTTAAATACTCCATAAGCAAGTGAATCATCGACTACTTTACTACACTATATATTACTCTACCTCCCTCCGACTTAAGATTGACTTAAGCATTGGAGTGGCTATGCCGGTCAGCCTGATCTAGTCACTGATAACGATATAGAATATAAAGCCAAGAGGCTCATATGACTCATTATGGGTCCAAGCTCATCATCAAAATTAAGGCAACACACAACCCTACCTATATAAGCATTCCTCACATACACATAAGATAACTTCTTCTACCCATTATAGTCACACCTCAACATGAGTCTAACTTGATCATCGGATACGCTAGGCCGGAAATCCGGTCTGCCTCCTAACTGTGTTATTGAGTCTTGTAGGTACCATTGAGAAGCCATTGGAGACCGGACCCGGAAGAAGACTTGTTATCAAATTGGTGCGGTGAGCGTGGATCGGTTTTCAACGATCCCCTCGT
>CAOJBJ011068471.1:0-12191 GCA_948291685.1 Euphorbia celastroides | reverse complement strand
TCCATTTTGGAGTATGGTTGGAGTAAGCTACTCTATAAATAGAGAAAATGATGTAAAAATAAAGTTTGGAGTAGAGTTTTTAGAAAGTGATGTAAAAATAGAGTATGGTTGTAATTTATAAGTAATTTTGTATAGTAATTTTTAAAACCCATGAGTTCCATGGATACCATACAAGTGCACTTAGATCCTCCTATGATTGGCTTTCCATATTGGCATACATGTAGTTTTTGAGCTTTCCCCGACTTTTAATCTATTAGATTGATTCAGTTTACATATAAATCCATTTTTCTGACCAAATTCACTCTACTTACACTTTCAAAAATCAAACTTCATATTACAAAGAAATATGAAGCCAACACCATAGGTACACCTTTACTTGATCTATTATCTGAATTTTCGAAATAAGTGTGCATGTTTCCACTATAAAATTACTATTACTTCATCTACAGGGTATACACAAATGTGGATTTTACCTGTTTGAAAGTGCTTTATCGGTTGTTGTCTTGATAAATTTGTCCTAGAAAATTTTCATACAATTACACATTTTAGTCATGTTGGAATCCTTCAATACTCAGCTTTGTGCATATAATGAACCTTATATCCATGAAACAATTATGACTCTTTAAAGTAACTTTTGAGATTATATGTGGATGTTGACAAGTTTTTCGTAATAATATTTAATTAGAAACAATTCCACATTGTTTTTCCTAGCCTTATGATATGTCCTTACAAATTTCCTTGTTAGTTGGAGTTTGTGAAGCATATAAAGAAAGAAACTTTAAACGCATACTTGGTGTCTCTAGCCTTTTGCAAAAACTTTCATTTGAATTTTTTTTTTCAAAAACATGCTTGTCATTTAAAAAGTTATAAGAAGAAAGGCTAACCATGCATTTGGATTAAATATTATTGATAATATTGCGTGTTGATGAGAAAATATGCAAGTTCGATAAATATTTATGTGGTTAATATCTTGAGAAACATAAATTACGGCAGTTAGAGAGTGCCAACATCCAAACCCACCCACCAATTGGCTTCGTTCCTTCCTATATGTGAAGCTCTCTTAATATGAGACTGATAATGCAAAATTGTGTATGTTTCTGTAATGCACACGTATGCTTTACGGAAAAAATATGTTGTCTCCATTAATTCTTCTCCAATTTATTTTTTTGTCATTTGTTTCACTTTTATACTCTGCTTTTCCATTGTCAATTTCTTTTTCCAAAATTTTTGTTTCTCTCTCTTACAAATCTAGTTCGTATGAGAAAAACGAATGGTATACATGAATGGATACAATAGGGATTTCACATTTATTGCAAACTTTATGAGTTGGTGTTACTTCTCGTATTGTACAAACAACTCCCAACTGTAAATGGGCCATAACTGACGGCCCAAAGGCATAATCAGTGTTCAGAAGGCCCAACGAGCACCAAATTAGTTATAAGTACAAGGGCAACTTACATGGTATGATCAAATTTAACAATTGATTTTTGAAAAACACATACTATAATAAACTCATGTCATTGAATAACCAAACAGTTAGCCTAATACCACTACACATCCACCTTAACAAAATATTATCATTGTGTGTGTTGTTAATACATGAGCATTACATTTGTTTTACATATGCTTTACATTTTCACTACATTTGCATTACATATAATTCTGAACTAGTTGATAACTCATCTGACTATACATCAATTGCAATACATGTTCAATACATATCCGTTACATATCACTTACAAAAGTCCAAAAAAATTTAGTACATAAAAACAATTAATTTCTCATACGCATTCCTTACATATGAGTTACAGAACCATTATATAACCTTACATAGTAATTACATATTAAATACATATGCATTACATATCCCTTACATACTAAAGAAGCATTTTATCAAACTCCTTGTATGCATCATTTTAACTCCATCATCTTCATCACCATTGCATCATCTTCATCATCACTACAATCCAAAAACAATAAAAAAGCAGGAATAAAAAAAATTGAAAATGGAGTCGGAGTCTCTCTGATTAAACAAAAAATGAGGACAAGCATCTAAGCCTGCAACACAATTGAAAACAAATGGAATTTTATAAGAATTAATTAAATCAACTGAAAGTACAAAGATTGGCACAATGATGATGAGAACAAACTGTTCTTACATGCCCGAATGAAGTACAACCCTTCTCTGTACAGTTCAAAAAAGCAAAGATGAATTGGCAATTGTTTTTGCATTTTAAGTTCAATTCAGCTGAATCAAAAACTAATCAACAACCTAATCACGCAATCGGTGAACTTAATAGGTACGGATTGAGGCATATTGAGCAGAATCGAAACTAAATAGACCAGATCAAAAATAAAAATTATAAAGCAAAACCAGATCGTAGACCTAAGGATTGAAGAGCATAACAAGTCGATATTAGGATAAAAATCAAGTAAACCGTTGAATCAATCGCATCTGACCATGAATAGAGCTAATCAGTATTTGATGGAAGTGCGATTTGGAGGGTTAGAAAGATGGAATTGGAAAGAAAAAGGAGGGCTGAAGAAGAGAGAAGAGGCGACATATAGCTGGAGAAGGAAGGAAGATACATCGGTAAATTTGAATCATAGGTCGAGAGGAATAGATCAGCAAGGCAACCAACAACGTAATGAGTGATTATTTGAATTTAGGGATAACAGATAATGAAAATAAGATTGTTGGAGGTTATCTATGCAAATACTTTGTAAATATCATATATCCATGTAAATTTCCCCAGTAGGCCCAACGAGCAACAACAAGTCACCTATTATGCTTTTACGCACACTGAAACGTTTAACAGTCCCTAATAGAACGTAAAATGTGCATTTTTTATAGTTTTTATATCTATCAGACTATCACATATATCTGTTTCTAGTCATTATGAGCGATATTACTATCTTTTCTCTATTTCAGTTTATATAACATGTGATTATGGGGCTAAAAGTGATGATTTATCGGGATCACAGTGGATGCACTGAGACTGACCTCAGTTGTAGACTTGTAGTGACTTATGCTAGAGTTGCTAGGGCTTATTTTACCTATTACTCAACTACTAATAGATATTATAAAAAAAAACTGCCAGTAAATACTTACTATGGATTATAACTTCTTAATCCCGTTTTAAAGTAATCATAATCAGTCACAATTGTTGTTTGATACTCAAAACACAAAAATAGTTTTCAACGAAGTTTTGGAGTAGTTTTGTTTTTTTCCTCAATGGAACAACCTTGTTTAGTTTGGAATTTTTAAACAAAATCAAAAACCCAAAACGCGTAACTTTGGTTAAACTACTAGCACAAAATCAAAACGAAAGTGACTTTTAAGTCATGTTCTTTGTAAATTTACAATTTCTGTCTAATTGCTATGGTCGTATTTAAATGTTGAAATAGACTCTTTCTATTTTTTTTTTTTTTTTGTAAGAGTTTCTTTGAGCCCTTCAATTACTTCCACACTACAAATTTAATCATAGTATAAAAATATCGAAAAATGTGTGTCAGCTAGTCTTTTTAAAAAGCAACATTGAAACGAATATATTTTTGGCTTCATGTATGTATGCATTTGATTAGAGTTGTATAGATATTGATATGGTATATATGATTGATAATTTTTAAGTAAAAAAAAAAGTGTTCAATTATTTTAATATTGAATACCAGAAAACAAATATAAAAGTTAAAATAAATTTTGAAGTAGTGCAAGTGTAGCTTATTTGGTGACCAAGGCCAACAAGTATATTCCAATATTCTCTGGTATTTTATATTATATGCTCTACCACGTAATCTTATAAGTAACGATAAATATACTAAAATTTGAATAAATTACACCTATGATAGTTATTTAACGTGAAAAAACTAATTTTCACATAAGTTTACCATGGATTAACCACCTTTTTAGGCCCCGTGCTATACACGGTTTATTCTTTTTGGTCGCTCTGCTATACACATTGTCCATTTAGTCCTCGTGCTATCAATCTCATTACCTAGTTGGTCCCTCTGCTATACACAATGCCCATTTAGTCCCCATGGTATCAATCTTATTACCAAATTGATCAGTATATTTCAGTATATTTTTATTTTTTTTATACACTGTACAACTTTCATTACATCGAAAATATTGAAGCATAGAATATATATATATGGTATTTTTTTAATATTTAACAAATTCTTGTATGAGGTTGAAAGTTTTTTCAGTAGCATAAATCGAAGATCAGAAAATATTTTCTAAGATGATTGTTAAACACGGAAAATCATTTAATTTCTCGTGCGATATTTCACCTTACACATTATTTCTCGCAAACAAACAGATCGGTTTGTATATTTTATCATCTTTCTTCAATTAATTGCCTTCTTATCTACTATTTCATAAATTAAATGTCTTTCACTGTTCAATTTATAAGTATCCATTGAACCGTACAAATAATATGAAATACATATATTGTGATTGATATACATTAACTTATCAATTTTCAAGGGTCTTTAATGATAGAAACATGGAACGGTCAGAAACTACAAAGACAAAATTGGCCAAACACTAAATAAATTTTTCTTAATACATTAAACATTACAAAAAAAAATGATTTAGATATTTAAGTCTCCATGTATTTGGAATGTTCGTTGTATTTTAATGTTTGGTTGTTTCATGAATCACAATGCATCACAAAGTACACTTGTCCATAATTCTATACACACTGACTGTGACAACTTAATATGGATAATAATTTCCTAATATTCCAAATTTATTTTTTAACAAGTAGTTCGTTGTCATATTCGTTCTCGTTTTCAATTAAATTAAGTACTAATTAACTATGCATTATTGCATTTTATTACTAATTCTTTACTATCAGTCAAAAGATGCTCAATTTCACATATATGTTCCCACTTATTTTTCTCGTGAATTTATATGACATTGGATGATAATGTGAAAATAAACTTTTGTTGAAATTAAGGTACAGCAGTATGACAGATCATCATTGCAATAATTTATAATTATTTAGTATGTAATTGATTAGCATTAGAAGAAACGTAATAAATAATGCAATTTTAATTAAAAATTATGAAAATGTTTTCACATCAAAAAAAGTCAATTGGTTTCATTAACTATTTTTATTATTTATTCAATGTTCGTTAGCTTTAAAAATTTTAATTGATAATGTATAAAGCAAATAAATTCATAAATTATTTTGCCAACAGATAAGTATAACAAGTAAGTGTGAGTAATATTTAGTCTTCACAATCATATGAGGTGTGTACGAAAACTATCATTTTTTCTCTAATTAGTTTGATTATTGAGTTTTAAGAGCGCTAATTAAGGACCCAATTTTCTATTTGGGTGATGTATATCGTACTACTAGTTTGATAATATGCAACATATTTTTTAAAACAACTTATAGCTCCATTAATTTTTTTATTACATTAAAATTGAACTATGTTGATATTCACCATTTTGAGCTGACTATCATGACTTTCATCACAATAAATATTTTTCTTTTTTATACTGTGGTTAATATCGTGTTTATTTCAATTAAGTAGCAACAATAGAAAAATAATTATTTGTATTCTTTTTTCCAAAATGATTTATACTTTTTTTTTTGCTTCATTCTTCCTCTATATATATATATATATATATATATTGAACAATTAATCATGATAATTAATTTACAAAACATGACGGAGGCTAACTACCTATAATATATTATATATATATAAACGTTTGGCTTTTCATGATAAAATTAGGCCATTACGGTATATCAATGATAAAGTTTAAAAGTCAACTGGTTGACTTTCCTATTAGCAATTTGCAGTGTATGTATGGGAATGGGAGATACATAAGGGAACAGAAAATTAGGGACCACAGACTTTTTTCTAACTAGCAATCACGATTCCATCTAAATTCTGTAAATTAGAGGTATTTTTTCATAGTTATTTAATGCATTAGAATTTTATTACATCTATATCATCAAATTTTACTGAAAAAGGACCCTTAATTTGTATTTCATTGTGGGTGGAAATTTAAGCTTATTAAGGACAAAAAAGGATTAGTATCCTTTATACATATATGAATTTTTAATGAGGTAAGAACTAAAAGTTCATGTATTTTCATGGAACAATTATACATTTAGCGAGCTTTATTATTTTTATAATCGATTATAGTGCAGAAAAAATTGAATACCTGTTGCATTGCACCTGTAAACTATGGGAGGATAAGGATAAAAATGTAGCTTTTACGTGTGAACAAAGAGTCTAATTGATTAATACTATCAAGAATTTGATTAAATAACTGATATTGATTACAACCTTATTAATTTGGAAGCTAGCGACCAAAATTCAATGTAAAATTAAATAATGACAAGAGCATGTTAGAAAAAATGTACAGAATTGATGTAATAGCTAACGTAACAATTAGGAAAATTGAGCATGTTATTATATCTATTACTATTAGACAAATTACTTGAATGAGTGAATAATGTCCAATTGGACTCGTAAGCTCGTAAAATCATGCTGAGTTTTTCGCAAACTCAAACCGAGTTATAAAAAATTTAATTTCGGCATGTTTTAATCTGTGCCAAGCTTATTATTTATCATTCATGAGCGGAATTGAGCTCAAATATATTTGTTCTCCACTCAACTGGTTAATATTCCTAATCAAATACTCAAGTTTCCTTTCAACAATTAAAAAAGCATATTCTAAAGTGATTTTGTTTTCTCCTTACTTTGTCACCATCGTCATTGGATTGAATTTCATCCCACTAATTCAATGGTGATAATGGATACAGTAAAGTTAACTTTAAAAAAAAAAAATCACCATAGCTTTCACCATTAAAAAATAGCCTTTTCACATTGAAATTGTATTCTTTCCTACGTAACCAAGACACATATATAAACATAGAGATAATTTATATTTGTATCTCTCATCAGGAAATTGCATAATAATATATAATATGTTTCAATCACTTTCGTGCATAAAATCACCAATAATTACAATTTCATAGCAACTTTTCGTTTTTATTCTTTTGTCGACCTTATTGGGTACCAAACTATGATAAAAATATAAGGATGAAATTGGTTATAGATCAATTATGCAAAAGATTGAATAAGTCAAACATTAAACCAAATAGTGCACCAAATAATAGCAATTTTAATAAGGGTAAATTACAAAAACATGCCTTATATTTTGACTCAGTTTCAACACTTTTTTCACAAAAAAAGGTCTTTGTTTTCAAAAATTTAACAAACAAAGGTTTTACAATATCAAATTATGTCACAAAACTAGATAATCATGTTCATTTTGTTATCTAGTTTTGCTAGTTAGTTAATAAAAAGTATAATACATATTAATGCAAAATTTTATAATTTTATAAGAAGTGTAAATATTTTTATAATTAAAAGTTAATAATAAACAATAAAAAAGATCATAAAAAATACATAGATTTTAGAAATTTTGATTTGGCGTCTAATAAATATATAATATAATTAAGTTAAAAGAATGTTGAATTAATTAAAAAAAATGTAACATCTATTTTTTCATAAAAAAATATTCCAATTTTTATAATCTTTTTGCAACTTTTTAAAATATATAAAAGTAGCACATGCCTATGTTGAAAATGAATTAAAACATAAAGT
Organism: Euphorbia celastroides; assembly: GCA_948291685.1. Lineage (NCBI taxonomy): Eukaryota > Viridiplantae > Streptophyta > Magnoliopsida > Malpighiales > Euphorbiaceae > Euphorbia > Euphorbia celastroides. The sequence goes on along the minus strand of CAOJBJ011068471.1, from coordinate 4,556 downwards.
ATGTTTTTGTAATTTTTTATTTTAATAAATTATGTACTGAATTTTTTTTTAGTATTAAGGGGCATTTTACCTAATTTTGATGATTGTGGGATTTGAACCCACAACCCCACACTTGTTGGATTTCCTAACAAGGCGGTGGTCACTAGACTAAAGCCTAGTGATTCACTGAAAAAATATTTAAATTATAAAATAAGATCGAACATAAGCTATCGGTAACAAAACTTAGTCATGACTATTGATCAAGTGCAGCTCAACATATACACCTCTATTGGAGGGCTAATCATATAAAGGATCAAGTCTTTGAAGGACCTTCTTTTATGATCGTGTCATATAAAGGATCAAGTCTTTGAAGGACCTTCTTTTATGATCGTGTCATGTGTCCGTAGAGTTAAAAGTAATTTTCAAAAGAATAAATTTAGGGCATGTGACAGAAATTGAATGAGAAGATATGGTAAAATCCTTGTTGCTTAAAAAATTTTCATGTGAATAAATAGAAAGAGTTGACTTGACATTTAGAATATCCCATTATGATTCTTGCAAATGGGTCACTTTAAATATCAGCCCATTCTTGGTTTAATTTTTCCCATCCCTCTCTTCAGTCTTTTCTCTTATCCAACTCTTTCAAAGAAGCAAGGTTAGTCTCTTTCTTTTCTTTCTCTCTCTAAAATGTTTTATGCATGTGATTTTATTTCATTAGATGAACTTGAACTCAGATATCTTGTGACATGAAATCACTCAAAACTCTTTCTTATTAGATGCATAGAGATAAAAGAGACAAAGTATGTTAGTATTCCTTTTCTGGGTCAATGGTTGAATAACAGAGTTGTGTTCATTTTTCCACGATTCATTGATATATTTGCGTTGGTTTTACTTGGAAACCGATGCCATTGTCTGTTTTTGGCTAATGACTTTGCTGTCATTGTTTAAGGCAACTAATGCCTAGTAGCTTAGGCTTAGTATGAATTTTTACAAAGGATGAGAATTAATGAAAGGGTATTAAATTGATAATTACTACTTCATTAATTCTCATCTCTCGGATGGAAATAGAGTCTAAAGAGCCGGATCCTTTATAAAAAAAATCCGATTAGTAAGAGTTTAGTTCGGCCAATGAGAATGTGTCATACTAGTACTATCGTGATGTGTTCATATTAACAAAATATAAACTTTCAAACTGATGCTTCATTGCTTGCCTCTCTATTCTCTTTTTCTATTATATTCGTATATTCAACCAAATACCGTTAAACCAGCACTTTGTCGTTGATTTCGACCATCAATTTTGTTTTCGAGCCAACCGATGTGTTGATGGATTAGGATAAGAGCTGAAAGGTTTCCTGAAATCGGGTTCGAAACACTATCTCTTAAATCAATTGTAAAAAAATCATTTTTTGATCATATTTTTATCCTCAGGCCGGCCAAGTATAGTGTGACATGTTTGTTAATACGTAGCTATCGTATATAGATGACAGTTTGATATCTATTAATTTAAAAGGATGGCCAATTCATGAAAGTCAAACTCCATAGCTGTAGTTGTCTAGTTGACGAAAGTGAAAGTCTTAAATTCGTTTCTGTTGAAAAGTCAGCAAATTTTAATTAAATAACGTCACCCATAACGAATTTTTTTTTTTATAATAAACAGCTTGTATTGAATTATTGTTCTTTAATTTGCAGGAAAAATTGAGCAAAATTAATGGCTGGAGAAAAACTAGGAGTGCTTACAGCACTCGATGTAGCAAAAACTCAATGGTATCATTTTACCGCAATTGTTATTGCCGGAATGGGATTTTTCACCGATGCATATGACCTTTTTTGCATCTCTTTGGTCACTAAATTGCTCGGAAGAATTTACTACACCGATATCACCAAGGAAAAGCCGGGCAGCCTGCCCCCAAATGTGGCGGCGGCGGTCAACGGGGTTGCCCTCTGCGGGACTCTGGCCGGGCAGCTCTTTTTCGGGTGGCTCGGGGACAAATTAGGCCGGAAAAAGGTGTATGGAATAACTCTTGTGCTCATGGTTGTTTGCTCTTTGGCTTCGGGTCTTTCGTTTGGAAGTACTCCAACCGGTACAATTGCTACTCTTTGCTTCTTTAGGTTTTGGCTCGGGTTTGGTATTGGTGGTGATTACCCTCTTTCAGCTACTATTATGTCCGAATATGCTAACAAGAAGACTCGAGGGGCGTTTATAGCTGCGGTGTTTGCTATGCAAGGGTTCGGGATTTTAGCTGGTGGAATTGTTGCCCTGATTGTGTCGAGCTCTTTTGACCATAGGTTCAATGCGCCTTCATATGCGGTTAACCGTGCAGATTCACTTCCCTCGCAGGCTGACTATATTTGGCGAATAATTTTAATGTTCGGAGCTATTCCAGCTGCCCTAACTTACTACTGGCGTATGAAAATGCCTGAAACTGCACGCTACACTGCGCTGGTGGCAAAAAACGCGAAACAAGCTGCGGCTGACATGTCAAAAGTTCTGAATGTAGAGCTCGAAGTAGAAGAGGACAAGGTCATAAAAATCACCGAAGAGCCTAACCACTCTTTCGGCCTATTCTCTAGGGAATTCGCCAAACGCCACGGGTTGCACCTCCTAGGAACAACCACTACATGGTTCTTGCTAGACATCGCTTTCTACAGCCAAAATCTGTTCCAAAAAGACATCTTCTCAGCGATTGAGTGGATCCCAAAAGCTGCAGAAATGAGCGCGATACATGAAGTGTACCTCATCGCTAGGGCTCAAACCCTAATTGCACTATGCAGTACAGTGCCAGGTTACTGGGTCACGGTATTTTTGATCGACTACATGGGACGGTTCGCCATCCAACTAATGGGATTCTTCTTCATGACCGTCTTCATGTTCGCCCTAGCCATCCCATACCACCATTGGACATTAAAGCCTAACCGGATCAAGTTTGTTGCAATGTACTCACTAACATTTTTCTTCGCCAACTTCGGGCCAAATGCCACAACTTTCGTCGTGCCAGCTGAGATTTTCCCCGCTAGGCTAAGGTCAACGTGCCACGGGATTTCGGCTGCAGCGGGCAAGGCCGGGGCAATTATCGGTGCATTCGGGTTCTTATATGCGGCTCAAAGCCAAGATAAGACCAAGACTGATGCCGGTTACCCTCCGGGTATTGGTGTAAAGAACTCGTTGATAGTTCTCGGTGTTATTAACTTGTTGGGCATGTTCTTTACTCTTCTAGTGCCGGAATCGAAGGGTAAGTCGCTCGAAGAGTTGACCGGTGAGAACGAAGAAACCAATGACGAAAATGTTGGTGTTGATACTGCTAGAACTGTGCCCGTGTGAGTTTGGTTATAAATTTGACGAATATTTTTCTTGGTTCTTATCTTAGTTTGGTTTTAAATTAATTTTCGAATTTTATGTAAATTGCTCAACCTTGGGTGTGGAAAATATTGATATATGTATCCCGTTGTACTTCTAATTTTATACATGTTTTTGTCTTAAAATCTGAATAAGTGAATGGTTTTTAACTATATATAAAGTTCTTTCCACTTGGAGATATATCTACATACGTGTGAAGGCAAGAAAAAGTAGTTATGAATATTTAAGGGAGTTGTAAGGGTCGAGAAATTGATAGAAATTATATCTTACATAAAATTACATTCTCTTACTAAAAGTCTAAATTGCACCGTGAATTATGTATTAAAGATTAACATTTTAAACCTTAAGGGTGTGGTCTAGCGGTAAGGGCTAGTCCACCCTTAAACATCAACCAGGGATCAAACCGTGAAGATGTATATGGAGCAACCTTAAATCTTGGGACCAGTCATCCTGCCAACCCCAAGGGTTTGGTCTAGCGGTAGGGGCTAGTCCACTCTTAAGCATCAACCAGGGATCGACTCCTGGAGATATGTACAGAGCAACCTTAAATCTTGGGGCCAGCTATCCTGCCCTTTGAGACACCTGTAAATTGGCGATCAGAGATTAGTTTGAATGTGGACATGACTTATGGGTATCGCCCACAGTTAGAACCTGTCCAAGAACCTCGTGATGAAAACAAAAAAAATTAACATTTTAACATAAGAACGACAAAAATATGTATATAAATATATATTATTGTGAATACTCGATTTTCCGGCTCAAAGAGTCAATCGAAGTACGCAACATAGCTCCAGTAAAAGTATCTGGAAGCATGTCAATATACCACCCAAAACGTCCGCAACGGAGGGAGGATCACAGAACTGATCCCGGAATAATTTTTGGAGGTCAGAAACTCCCGAAAATCGCGAAAAACGCGAAAATTGCACCGAACCAGCCCCCGGCCAGCACCGGCCTTAGCGCCGGTGCCACGTCGCCGGCGCTAGGCCTGGCGCCGACGCCCTCCGTGGCGCCGTAGCGCCGGCCCTGGCACCGGCGCTGCGTCGCCGGCGCCCAAAAAATTCGGATTTTCGCCTATAAATAGACCTCTTCTGCTACAGAATTCCGGGTCCCAGACTATTCGGAGTACTAGTCTTCTTAACCTCTCAGTCCTAATTCGATCTTTTCGAAGCTTTCTGTCTGTCAAATTGATTTGAAAGTCTTAAATTCGAATTGCATAAACGAA